>BJCO01829825.1:0-18527 GCA_018326465.1 Flaveria floridana | reverse complement strand
ACACATTTTAGCATGTTTTCTCAGGTCACAGGAACGCATAAGCTTTTGAGGCACGCTTCAGGATATGCACTCAGGACATGCATTCATCTAGTTTAATTTCAGCATTGAACATTTTGTATAAACATGGCTATTGTAACAGTTCGGTAATGGATTTACCACTTTTGTACATGCTTCCGCGCTATTGTAAACTCTGTTTATGTTCGTGTGAATGAAGTCAAATGTTTATTTCTAAATTCATATAGTGTCATTCGATATGACTGTGTCTGAGATCCTGGTATGTCACACGCCTAACGGTAAAACCCCGTTCGTGGAAATTGAGGGTGTGACAATACATGAGTTCGTTATGTGGTACTTTCTTTACAACCATTTAATTCCGGTATTGGAACCGATGGATAGGTACTGGTAGTACTACTGGGTTGACACCCCTACCCTTGTTTGTTGGTATACTAGTTGGTACCAACATTGGCCAGGAACAGGCCCTTGCGTGAATATATTCTGACAAGATTCTGTGTGTACGTCATTAGGTTTGGTTGTGAAGCTCATTGTCATGTGATTTTGCTTACTTATAACTGTATTCACGGTATTCCACAAAACTATTATGCAGCATCAATTTACTTACTATTTAAACCTACGAGCTCACCAAAAATTTTGGTTGACCATTTTGAGCATATCTTTTCAGGTGACACTGCTAATTGAAGATCTAGGTGTGCTGCCTTAGAGGAGACCCTATGATGCATTTTTGAGACTATACAATACTTGTCAAACATTCATTTTGAAACATTGTTGGTCTGATTAAACATCTTTATTCTTTTGATACTTGTTCCCGGGTTGTGGGAACTACATTACAATGATAATATTTTGGTTATGTGATTCAATTGCAATGTTTATGCATATGGCTATGTTGTCATAAATATTGACTAGACACGACACAAGTCTCCTTTGTGTCGGGTGTCATCATGACACGCTTACCATCATTTATTTATATGAAATCTCTATTGTTTACAATGTGTTATGAGGATCCACTCTCGTGACATCCCCGTGTTTCTGCTCTCAGCGGGGGTGTGACAGACTGGTAGCAGGGCCATTGGTTATAGAGAATTAGGCAAATCACTTGACCTAGACTATAACCTAGGAACCTTCATGTAGAATGCATGCTAGGAATGGCTTGCATCTGATATTGCATGTATGTTCCTCTATACTTTTTCTTTATCTCTATGTCTTGTTATCCAATTCTTCTAAGGAAAGCACTATTACTCTTACTCTTTCCTCACGGGATGCCTTCTACTGGAATCTTCCGTTCCCATGCATGCCGCATTATACTATTAGGCTTGGATACCCAACCTGAAGGGATCTTCACAGATCACGCAAAGCGTTGATCTCGGATATTGAGTCCGACCCTGACATAGTTATGCCTGAGGTCGCGAAAGAAGAAGGGATAGGCAACTTTTGTTAGACAAATTGAGATTATGTGCTTAGGTTCTAATTGTTATGGTGGACTACTATTGGAATACTATTGATTCATGGACATGGGAACTTACATGATCTGTGCATGATGAATGGTGTCAATACTGTGATATTAACTTAGGTAGGTGAAGCAGAGGGGGGGGCATGCAAGGCAAATTACCATTACGGGTGCACATGTAATTGCAATTTGCAGTGCATGTGAAGCCTGGCAAATCTTACCATGAGGTAATGATCATGGTAGTACAAGTCTTCCATTCTATACCTTAGGACACTAGAATCATAATTCTAGTAAGACTTTGTAAATGATGATAAAACATTCGTAACCAGTACTATCACTTAAGTCCTATTCTACTTAGAGCCTTCATGGGATTCCAATTATGATATTGGTCTTATTCTCTATAAAACATTGCTCTAACTAGCATTTCAGTAACTATAGAACTGACTAAATGCTTAGAATGAAGGTGGACTTCAATGAGTTGTAGAAGAGTGATGATACTCCCTACACATGGATTACGTTATTCATTGGGATGATGTTAAGGAAAATCGGATGTCATGTAACCGGTTTAAGCATTGTTCTCTGTATATCGCGGATGTGGTGGGAACGCTGCGGGGAACCCTATATATAAGCATCACCGATATACCAAGAATGTGCTTGAACTGGGCTACGTGATGATCTTGATTAACTGGAGCAAGAAATGTTGGAACTTTATGAGTGGAATTATATGTGTATCGTGAAGTGACTAATGTTTACGTGTTTACTTCTTTTATGATTAGAAAATTTCGCCTCAAAGAGTCACCCGTAGTACAAGTCGCGAAGGTGAGACCCCAAGGGGCAGAGGTAGAGGTAGGCCACAGGAACAGGTGGTGGTCCCGCCGGTAACAATCAGGGGACTGGAAATCCCGATATAGCTGCCATGATCGCTCAGCAGGTAGCCGTACTGATTCCAACGATAGTGACCCAAGTGAGCGACACTCTTCTGAATCATAACCTCCACGGGGATAACGATAATGACAACGAGCATAACCAAGGAACAGGGGAGGAGTCTAAGAACGGTGGAACTACTGGCAATGAAACTAGGATTGTTAATTCAAGACGGGGATGTTCAAACAAGGAGTTTATGGCCTGCAAACCAAAGGAATTTGATGGGAAAGGTGGGGCGATAGCCCTAACTAGGTGGCTTGAGAAGATGGAAGTAGTCATTGATATAAGTGAATGCCTAGACAGTCAACAGATTAAGTATGCCACGTGTTCACTACAGGGCAAGGCACTAACTTGGTGGAACACACAGATTCAAGCGAGGGGAAGATAATCGGCAATGCAAATGACTTGGGATGAGTTTAATGCATTAATCACTGAAGAAAACTGTCCACTCAATGAGATGCAGAAGTTAGAGCAGGAGTTCTGGAATCATGCTATGGTAGGAGCTGGGCATGCAACTTACACTAATCATTTCCATGAGTTGGCAATACTAGTTCCACATCTGGTGACTCCGGAATCCAAGAGGATCGAGAGGTATATTTGGGGACTTGCGCCTCAAATCCGGGCAATGGTAACAGCAGCAGCTCCTCCTACAATCTAGAGTGCAATTCTGAAGGCTGGTACTTTAGTAGATGAGATGGTGAGAACTAGGGTTCTGGGGAAAGGAGTTGAGAAGAGGAAGGATGTTGGAGAAGCGAGCAGGTCGAGTACCAGGAAATTTGACAAACGGGCCAAAACAACCAGAAATTTTGTTGTAGTGGCTCGGGGTAGGAAGGAATATGTCAGGCCGTACCCTAAGTGTTACAGGTGCAACTTTCATCACCCCCAAGCAATGCCATGTCGGGTTTGTGTAACTGCAGATGCTCAGGGCATTTGGCGCGAGACTGCAGAGTGGCGCCGAATTTGGTTGCGCCGGTTAATGCGGTTAACCCCGCAGGGAATGCTACGGTTTGCTATGAGTGAGGAAGCCCTGATCACTACCGGTACATGTGCCCCAGACTGAATCGGGCGCAGGGTCAACAAGGAAATAACCAACCACAAGTGATGGCCATCGCCGGTAATCAAGGTCAGGGAAATCAAGGAAATGCTGCCAGAGGACGTGCGTTCGTCATCGGAGCAAATGACGCCCGTCAGGAGCCGAATGTCATTACGGGTACGTACTTGCTCAATCACCACTTCGCATCTATATTGTTTGATACTGGAGCAGACAATAGTTTTATATCTTCTGAATTTGTGCATCTGCTCGATTTGAGTCCTAGTAGGCTAGAAACTAGCTCCTCCGTAGAAATGGCCAACGGTAGGGTTGTACAGAATGACGAGATTGTTAGAAAGTACTCTATGATATTGGAAAACCATGCCTTCGATATAGACTTAATACCTTTTGAGCTGGGAAGTTTTGATGTGATTGTGGGAATGTATTGGTTGTCGAAACACGGATTCAAGGAGAACGACCGGGAAGAAACCTAAAGCTTATCTCCTGCATGAATTTGTGCCGAAGTTTATGAAAGCAATGCTACGCATTTCTGGCTCATGTGGTAGAAAAGAAGGGCGAGGAGAGGAAATTGGTAGACATTCCAATATTACGGGACTACCCGGATGTATTCCCTGATGACTTGTCAGGTTTGCCTCCTCCACACCAAGTGAAATTTCGTATAAAGTTGGTTCCTGGAGCTACACCGGTAGCAAAGGCGTCGTATTGGTTAGCACCATCGGAAATGCAAGAGTTATCTAGTCAATTACAGGAACTACTGGAGAAGGGTTTTATCCGGCTGAGTCACTCACCATGGGGAGCACCAGTATTATTTGTCAAAAAGAAAGATGGGTTGTTCCGTATGTGCATCGATTACCGTGAGTTGAACAAGTTAACCATGAAGAATCGATATCCTCTCCCAAGGATCGATGATCTGTTTGACCAGCTGCAAGGAGCCTCATATTTGTCCAAGATCGACCTTTGTTCGGGATACCACCAACTAAGGGTTTTCGAGGATGACATACCGAAGACAGCGTTTAGAACTCGTTATGGGCACTATGAGTTCTTGGTCATGCCGTTCGGGTTGACTAACGCACCAGCTGTGTTTATGGACCTGACGAATCTGGTATGTAAACCTTACTTGGATAAGTTCGTGATCGTATTCATAGATGATATACTTATCTACTCCCGATCGAAAGAGGACCATGAGGAACACCTTCGGGCAATACTGAGTCTATTACAAGAAGAGAAACTTTTCGCTAAGTTCTCGAAATGCGAGTTTTGGCTACGAGAAGTGAAATTTTTGGGACACGTGGTGAACGAAAATGGGATTCACGTAGATCCCGGCAAGATCGAGGCAGTGAAGAAATGGGAAGCACCCCAGACACCTACAAAAATACGGCAATTCTTAGGATTGACCAGATATTATCGACGTTTCATCGTGAATTTTTCAAAGATCGCACAACCGTTGTCTCTGTTGACTCAGAAAGACAAGAAATTTGACTGGGGACATGCACAATAAGTGGCCTTCCAAACATTGAAAGAAAAGTTGTGCAATGCACCGATATTGTCCCTTCCGGACGGATCTAATGATTTTGTGGTGTAATGCGATGCTTCACATCAAGGACTAGGATGTGTACTAATGCAAAGGGATAAAGTAATCGCATACGCCTCACGACAGCTTAAAGTGGATGAAAAGAACTATACGACTCATGACCTAGAGTTAGGCGCTGTGGTATTTGCACTTAAGATATGGAGGCATTACCTGTATGGAACTAAGTGCATCATTTACACGGATCATAAGAGCCTCCAACATATCCTGGATCAGAAGGAACTTAATATGCATCAGCGACGCTATGTAGAGTTACTTAGTGACTACGATTGTAAAATCCGGTATCATCCGGGGAAAGCGAACGTGGTGGCCGATGCCTTATGCCGCAAGGAACGCATGAAACCACTACGTGCATGAGCGTTGGGACTGACTATTCAAACGAATCTAAAAGCTCAGATCCTAATTGCATAAAATGAGGCATTGAAAGAAGAAAACATTACGGGAGAAGAATTTCAAGGGTTGGATAAACAAATGATTTGGATAAACAAATGATTTGCAAGGATGATGGTATACAGTACTTCATGGATCGTATATGGGTACCCAGATGGGGAGGTGTCCGTACCCTAATCATGGATGAAGCACACAAGACACGATATTCTGTTCATCCTGGTGCAGACAAGATGTACCACGATCTTAAAGATCTGTACCGGTGGCCAGGCATGAAGAAAGACATTTCAACGTACGTAAGGAGGTGCTTGACATGCTCGAAAGTTAAAGCCGAACACTAGAAACCATCGGGATTATTACAGCAACCTGAAATCCCCGAGTGGAGATGGGAAAATATATCTATGGATTTTATTACCAAACTTCCTAGAACGAGTAGTGGGCACGACTCGATATGGGTTATAGTGGACCGTATGACAAAGTCCACTCATTTCTTACAAATCTGAGAGGATTACAAGATGGATAAGTTAGCGAGATTGTACATAAAAAAGGTTGTAACAAGGCACAGAGTGCCAGTGTCGATCATATCCGACCGTGATAACCGATTCACTTCGTGATTTTGGCAGACACTGAAGAAAGCGATGGGCACTCGATTAGATATAAGTACCGCCTATCACCCACAGAAAGACGGTCAAAGTGAACGAACGATATAGACATTGGAAGACATGCTCAGGGCTTGTGTAATCGATTTTGGTGGTAGCTGGGACACTCATATACCATTAATTGAGTTCTCTTACAACAACAGCTACCATACGAGCATTGGATGCGCTCCATTTGAAGCCCTGTATGGGAGGAATTTTAGGTCTCCGGTTTGCTGGGCAGATATTGGTGAAAGTCAGTTGACAGGCCCAGAGATCATTCAGGAAACAATAGAAAAGATCTTCCAGATCAAATACAGACTAAAACAGCCAGAGATCGCCAAAAGAGCTACGCCGACAACCGTCGGAAGCCTCTGGAATTCAACGTGGGAGATCGCGTTCTGCTTAACGTCTCTCCCTGGAAAGGGATTGTATGATTTGGAAAGAAAGGGAGGTTATCCCCGAGATACGTAGGACCATTCGAAATCACGGAAAGAATTGGTCCAGTGGCATACCGATTAAGGTTGCCACCAGAACTCAGTGGTGTACATGATACGTTCCACGTATCAAACCCCAAGAAGTGCTTGGTGGATGAAACTCTTTATGTACCAATCAAGGAAATCAAGATTGATGAAAAGCTTCATTTTATCAAAGAACCTATAGAGATCATGGACCGAAAGGTCAAACGACTATGGAGCAGCAAGATACCGATTGTCCGCGTGAGATGGAACTCTAAACGAGGACCAGAATTCACATGGGAATGGGAAGACCAGATGAAACACAAATATACACATCTATTCGTGGATGACACTCTTGGACCTAACTCCAGTTGAATTTCGGGACGAAATTCTCTCAACTGGGGGATACTGTGACATCCGTCACCAAAAGGTCCGTTAATTAACGTCATATTTGTTAACCTTCTTGAATACTCAATAGTAACTCATAACCAAGTTTCCTTAGTTTCAAATTTTGTTTCCCTAACTATGTGAATTATCCCAAGTGTACATAAAAACCTAAACTTTAAACACTTAAATGAAACATTTCCCCTACTACTATTACTAGCATAAATACTATGGTTTTTATCATTATCACAATTACTATTATCATTATCGTTATTGTAGTTATAATTGTTACTAAAACTATTATAAGAATTATTACTAGTATCATCATTAATAATAACACTTAACGCGCTATTATTAAAGCAATTAACAAAGTTAAGATTCAACGTGTATTTTGGCAAATTAGGAGGGGAAATAAGTGAATTAAAGTACAGGGACTAAAGTTACTAAACCTACTAACTTGAAAAGGGTATAAAAACACCTTTTTTACACCTTATCCATTTTACCCAAACCTACAACCACCAACCGCCTCTCCCTCTCTGCTCTCCGACCCTCTACGCGGTTCCTCCGGCCAATCGCCGCTACATGCCGCCCAAAGCTGACCCCACGCAGGTAGACAACCACCGTAGCCTTCTATTTCACCTTATTCTTCTATCTCGCGGTGGTTCGGGTAAATTTGAGAGTCCCCGAGCGAACGAACACGATTGAGGGTCCTTCGAGTGCTCAAATTGCTAATACACGTGAGAAATCGACTCCTAAATGTTCTGTGCCATTTGAGTGGTCACAACGGCTGAATGCTGCTATGAGCACCCCGACACCCCTGTGACCTGTGCATGCGACTATGTTCTGTCATGCGACTGAGTCGTGCGGCTGACCGTGTTGTGCGACTGGGTCATGCGACTGAGTGTGTCGTGCGACTGGGTCATGCGATTGAGTGTATGTATGCGATTGAGTCATGCGATTATGTGTGTCGTGCGATTGAGTCTATGCGGATGAATGTGTGTGATTGTGCGTGTATCGCACGACTGAATGCTGAGTCGCATGAATGGAGGTTCATTCGTACGAATGAAGTTGATTCGTACAAATGAAGGTTGATTCGTGCATATGAATGTTGAGTCGTGCGATTGAGTGTTGTGTGGAACGACTGAGTGCCGAATCGCACGAATGAAGGTCCATTCATACGAATGTAGCTGATTCGTACGAATGAAGGTTGATTCATGCGGATGGAGTGTTGAGCGGTGCGTCAGGTCCTGTCGTGCGATTGAAGTAATTTGTGTGAGCATTTCCTTCTTGTGTGTGTGGTGTGTATATGTCGTGTGATGTTAAGGTGACATCGACACGGTTACCATTGCTAATGACATTATTAACGCTTACGCTATAAAAATTACTAATATTATCACAAACCAAATCAACTTTAACATTTTTACAATTATCAAGAACTGATTTGTAACCACTAAAATTTACTAAGTACTTCTCTAACAACAATAAAACCTTTAAACTAATATCATCTGCAATGGTGACGAATCCAAGTACTTGGATCTATATAAGATCTAATACTTATGTGTGCTTCTGTGTGTTCCGCATGACCGAACTGATACAACCCGAACCGACCGAACGTTACTATTTTCTTTAAACTTATCATTAATGCTTAACGATAACTGTTAACAGGTGTTTGACCTTTTATTGCATACAACATTTGGAACTTGATCATCCATACTTACCACCGAACAAGTGAGTTTCGTGGCCCCCTTTTATACTTATACAATTCTTCAATCATTTACAAACTTGGGGGAAAAGTATGCTCACCCATTTTTTTATGCTGTACAACTTACATTCTTGGAAATCAACATGTTACTATTTTGTGAGTACTTATCTGATACATACATGAGTTCGCTGTGTGGTACTTTCTTTACAACCATTTAATTCTGGTGTTGGAACCGACGGATAGGTATTGGTAGTACTACTGGGTTGACACCCCCACCCTTGTTTGTTGGTATACTTGTTGGTACCAACAGTGGCCATGAACGGGCCCTTGGGTGAATATATTCCGAAACGATTCTATGTGTACGTCATTAGGTTTGGTTATGAACCTCATTGTCATGTGATTTTGCTTACTTATAACTATATTCATGGTATTCTACAAAACTATTATGCAGCATCAGTTTACTTACTATTTAAACCTGCGAGCTCACCAACAATTTTTGTTGACCATTTTGAGCATATCTTTTCAGGTGACAATGCTAATTGAAGATCTAGGTGTGCTGCCTTAGTGGAGACCCTAGGATGCATTTTTGCGACTATACAATACTTGTCAAACATTCATTTTGAAGGATTGTTGGTCTGATTAAACATCTTTATTCATTTGATACTTGTTCCCGGGTTGTGGGAATTACATTACAATAATAATATTTTGGCTATGTGATTCAATTACAATGTTTATGCATATGGCTATGTTGTCGTAAATATTGACTAGACACGACACAAGTCTCCTTTGTGTCGGGTATCGTCATGACACGCTTACCATAATTTATATATATGAAATCTCTATTGTTTACAATGTGTTATGACGATCCCGTCTCGTAACATCCCCGTGTTTCCGCTCTCAGCAGGGGTGTGACAGGCTTGACAAGCCTGCTTGGTTAATCCAAGTACACTTAGCTAATCGTATAATCTTGTAAATGTGGAATCTTATAAACTGTCAAGGTTTGATTGTTGCATCTGTCTTACATCCCTAGTTACTTTGCTCACTAACTTATGACATGAATTGCCATCTTTTATATATTTATGTATGAAAATTATGGAAAGCTCACCAATATTATGTTGACCTTTATTTTTAACTTGTTTCAGGAAACACCCAAGTTTGATGCTATCTTTGAAGCTTATTCACATCTAGGAATGGACCTAGATTAATAAATGAAATGTCTTGGATTATTTCATCTTATGTTATGTCTGTTTTCATATTTGAGACTTATGTTTGTAATTTACTTTTGAAACTTATGATTAAAATATTTGGATTTAAATAATAGCGTTATGTGGTTGTGAACAATTTTAACCCTCACATTTCGATGATTATGCCATCAAGGTTGGGGTGTGACAACTAGCCTTTACCACCATAAACCATTATCATCCTCGGCCCTCGGCCGTCACTACCATGGCCGGTAGCCACCAGGTGGCTGAAGAAACCCTAGCGGTCGCCCCTTCGTCTGTCAATAACTTTCAAACCACCAAGAATTAGAGAAAATATCTACCACCATTGTAAAGAGCTCGTCGAGAGGAAGAAGACCATTTGCAGCCCTCGCCGCCACTCGCCGGCTCTGGTGGGCGAAACCCTAGCCGCCGCACCTTCTCCCCTCCATATCTACACCATCGTTGTGAATCAGAAGAAACCACCACCGCCATCGTGATCAGAACGTTGTCTTTACTGGGGGTAGGCCGAGACTTCGCCGAAAAACCGCCGCCGCCGCCGCGGCTCCACTGTGTGTTGCCGCTACTCCACCGTGGAACCACCAGTTCCGGTGATGGCGGCTGATGCAGCTCTTGGGAGCATTTTTGTTGTTTTAGGGTTTGTAAAATGATGAAATGAGGGAAATGTTGTTTAAATACGTAGGGTTTTTAGGTGGATTTTTCTTCAATATCGCGTATACGCACCGTGATCTTCGTTATTGCGTGTCAACCGGTCTTTTGGATTAAGTCTCATCTAGAAATCCTATATTAGATGTATTTAATTACTAAGGCTGGAAATAAAACGGTTGGGTACATTTATCATCAAATTCTCGGGTTCGAGTAAATCTCAAGTTGGTACACGCCTCGGTCGCGGGTCGAAACACATTTGCTCTATTCCCTCTCTAATTTGAATGTTATAATAAATATAATAATTAGATAAATATTTACGATGTTATAGGGCTCGGTTGACGTATCAAATGTCAGTTAAATGCTGGTGTAACCAGTATTCGTGTTTCTCACACTTATCTCAGTTGATTATGCATGTTTGATGTGGAATCTTTTAGCAAGAATTATTTACAATATGTATCATGATTGATAATGATTTTGGTAGGATATCAAGCCATTATAAGGAAGCTCTGACAGAACTCAGACGTTAGTACGCGTTAGATTACCGAACTTTACCCAGTATGGATTTTGAATCTGTTTAGTTTGGATCATTCTATAGTTACTTCAAGTCACATAACATTTCGTTATTTCATGATTACTTATTTATTTAGTTCATAAACGTGTACTTGGGCCTTAAATGGGCACTATTATTAGCTTCTTATCTAAGTTTTCTCTGGTAACCCCAATTCAATCTAGGCCTTTTCTGGGCCTTAAAATATCTTAAGTTGTTAACTGGGCTGAATTTCTGGGGTGTTACACTTGATCATATCAACAAATAAATATTTATTTGGTATTTGCTTAGCTTGTTATTATGTATGACCTGACTTGGATCATAACATACTAACCACATCAATCTTGTATGTGTCTTGGGCATATAAGTTCCAACATGTATGATTTAATGTTTTTCAAAACATTACTTGTTTGATTCATAGTTGATCATACCAAGTGACTGATCCAAAAATTCAAATCTTGTTAAATCAAATGGTTTGGTAAAAAGGTCAGCCAATTGATTGTCTATATGGACTCAGACCCTTTTCTAAACAGTCTCTCCAAAAGTGATATCTGTTATCTATGTGTTTTGTTTTGGAATGTTGAACTGGATTGCCAGTTATAAACACGGCACCAGTGTTATCAATGTGTATGGGTATTTTAAGAAAATTGAAGCCATAGTCAAGCATTTGGTTTTGAATACAATGAAATTGAGAACAACATGCAGAAGCAGCTATGTATTCTGCTTCAGCTATTGACACAGAGACATTGGTTTGTTTCTTGCACTGCCATGAGATCAATCTAGATCCAAGAAACTGACAACCTATAGGAGTGACATAGGTTTGCCTTTCAAGTATCTAAAGATTCTCTTTACAGCATTGATGTGTGATTCTTTTGGATCTGCTTGGTATCTTGCACATATGCAAACTGCATACATGATGTCTGGTCTACTTGTTGTTAGGTAAATCAGGGAGCCTATAATTGATCTGTAGAGTTTTTGATCAACTGATGTTCCTTCTGAATCTGGTCCAAACTTCAAACCCATTGCAAATGGTGTTTTTCTTGATGTACAATCAGACATATTGTATTTCTTCAATGCAGATGAACATACTTGCTTCGGTTGATGAAAATTCCTCCAGCAGATTGTTGAACTTGAAGACCAAGAAAGAAGGTGAGTTCTCCCATTGAGCCCATTTGGAACTTTGACTGCATAAGAGTTTCAAACTCTCTGCAAAGTTGGTTGCTTGTGGAGCCAAAGATGATGTCATCCACATAGACTTGAACCACTAACAAGTCTTGTTCTTTCCTCTCTAAAAACAATGTCTGATCTATTTTCCCTCAGGTGTACCCATTCTGCAGTAGAAACTTGGATAAAGTATCATACCATTTCCTAGGTGCTTGATAAAGACCATATAGAGCTTTATCTAACTTGTAAACTCTATGAGGGAATTTTGGATCTTCAAACCCTGGTGGTTGAGCAACATATACCTCTTCATCTATCTTTCCATAGAGGAATGTACATTTGACAATAATTTCGAAGACAGTGAAGTTTTTGGATGAGGCATATGCAAGGACTACTCGGATGGCTTCAAGTCTAGCTACTAGAGCAAAGACATCATCATAATCAATGCCTTCCTCTTGAGTATATCCTTGGGTAATCAGCCTTGCTTTGTTTCTAATGACAATTCCTCTATCATCTGCTTTGTTTCTTAATAGCCATCTTGTGCCTATGGCATATTAACCTTCAGGAAGGTCAACCAGTTTCCATACCTCTGGCTTTCTAAATTGCTATAATTCCTCCTGCATTATTTCTATCCAATTATTGTCTTTAAGTGCTTCTGTGATGTTTTTGGGTATAGTTAGGGATAAGAAACAGGAATATAAGCAAATGTTTTCTATGTCTGATTGACTTCTTGTTAGTCTGGTACTGAGGTCACCTATGATGTTTTCTAAGGGGTGATCTTTGTGTATTCTTGTTGTTTCAATCTAATCAACAGGGAATGTTGATTCAAGATTGGTGATTGTTTGTTCAGGTGTTGTAGGATGGGCAAGGGTATTTGAGGTTGTGGGACAATCTGGCTGTGTAGATTCATTGAATGTTTGTGGTGAATCATGAATGAAATCTAAATGTTCATCTTCATGATGAGTGTCTGGTATTGAATGATAATCATCATCTTCTTCAACTGTGTTTGGTTAGGGTGACTTTGAATGGTTAGGTGATTGGTGGTCACAGGAGTTGATGAAGATGTTGTGATTTGGGGGTGGTTTCATTTGATGTGTTTGTGTGTTCAGAAGGAGGTGTAACTGTGGTGCTTGAAGGAGATGTGGTTGTTCTCCTTGCAGGATTAGCAGTTAATAGAACATCAATGGTTGTTGGAGGAGGTGCCATAGGATATGCAATATCTTCTTTTGTACCTGTAACATCAAAATAAGATGTGTCAAATGATTTTATTAGTGAATCAATATCAAACAACTAGTCTGATCCAATGACTTTCTTTGTGAAAGAATGTTCATTATGTTGGATCTTATATGCCCAACACACATACAAGGTTGATGTGGTTAGTACGTTATGATCCAAGTCGGGTTATACCCAATAACAAGCTAAGCAAATACCAATAAATATTTATTTGTTGATATGATCAAACAAATAAATATAAACACCACATTAGAAAATGGGTTTTCTATATTATTGCATTTGAAATAGAACAAATTATATGGATAATTTTGTTCAAGAGAAATTATTTGTATCATTATTTAAGTTAGTTAAATAATAACAAATAATAGTGTGTTAAAGTTATAAAATTAAAAGGGGTTTGATTTTATAAACTAATGGGTTAAAGAGTGTAAGATTTTATAAAACAATTGAAATGGGTGGGAACCCATTTTCAAATGAATTCGACCGCCCAAGGGTGGTTGGCCTTGGGATTCTTTTGTCTTGGTTTTTACAAGACTTGAATCATTCAAACACTCTACCATAATACATATTCTCTTTCACACACATGCAAGTTCTCTCTTCTTCTTTCCTGGCTGAAATATTGAGTTAGAAAGGCTAAGATTTTCAGATTTTAGAAGGTCCATAGCTGAAATTTCGGGTTTTAAGAAGGCACAAGAAGAGGGGTTTGTGGTGTTGCATTTCCTAACAAGCTAGGTGTTTGCAAGAGTTTGTGGGTATAAAAGCTTGAGGACTTCTCTTTTGGAGGCTAGACATTCAAGAAACATCATCATCTTCTTCTCATCCATACAACATCCTCTTATTCTTGAAAGGTAGTTTCAAGAACATCTTATGGTTGTTCTTTTTCGTATTTGATAGCATTTCATTTCACATACATATGATCCTTGTTCATGGGTTTGTTTTGTGTTAAAAATGGTTTAATTTTCAGATTACTAAACATAATTTTAACAACTTATATCCGCTGCGTTTTTGTAGTTTAAATGGTTAAACTAGCTTCGATAATCTTGTCACAAACCCAACAATGGCATCTAGAGCCGGTTATGTGGAATATTTGCTTCAAAAGTCCATGAAAAGTTAGTTTTCATGGATTTTTTCAACCCATTAGAGGCTGATTTGTTATGGATATATGAATCTATTGTCTTTCAAGTTTTATTTTACATGCTTTAGAATAAAACTTGAAAGATTAAAGTCAAGTGGTTGATTATGTTGTTTGGACAAAAAACCCTAAAATCTTGGTTTATATTGGCTGAAATTTTAGGGTTAAAAAGGGAGTTCATGGTTGTTCTTGAATGTTGTATTTGGTACATATTTTGGTGCATAACATAGCCTTGACCTAATGTGATTTGGATTTGGTTGAATATGATTTTGTCATGTTTGGTTTTGTTCTTGAAAGGGTTGTAATATTTTTTTGTGTTTGTATTTTGCGTTGTAATTTATTTATTCATTTGTTATGTAATAAATAGATTAGGTGCATTTCTTTTATTAGAAAAAAATTGTATTAGGATATGATTTTGTAAAAGAAGATGCATAAGTTGAAGACCCAAAGACGGACACAAAAGACATGGACACTTGAAGCATTTGGATGTGGATTCAAGTGGGAGTTCATGGACACATATTGATGTGTCATTGTTAACCCTTAGGAAAGACCTAATGACAACACTAGTGATGGCAAACAAGTGTAGTCAACTTAGTGGCTATTGTTATGCAATTGTGATTGTAATGTTTGTGCTTGTTTGGTTGTTTGTTTTATGATTGATTGTTTGATATTTGGATATGCATAACAAACTTATTAACAAACATAACAAGCTAAAAATTGATGGTTCTTTATCATTAAGTGGTCAATAAAAGGTTATTAAAGGATTAATGACTTTAATAAAAGGGGTTTTATTGAAAAGAGAACCATAGGGCACCATGTGTTTGAAAGCATGCAAACACAAGGTACATAGAGTTTTCTAAACTAGAATTTTAAAAACTTAAAATTTCTTTTGAAAACAAGTTTAACACCATCCTTTTGCACAACACTTGAGTCCCTTGGAAACTCTAAATGGGATAAAGGTCACCTAACCATTTTGAGGAAACTTGTGATTTAAGGTGGAAATACCATATTTGTGGGATAAAGATCACCTAACCACTTGTGTGCAAGTAGGTAGACTTGATTTGCAAAGGGTGTTGATGGGATTAACATGCTGACTATACATATGATGTTTAAAGTCGATCCCATACCTGTAGATGTTGCAAATGGTTGCAATTGTCAAAAGTTGACTACCTAGTTAGTTTAAATAATATGCTAAATGTCACCAAACCACTATTTAAATGTAACGTTGGATTCTAGAACATTAAATTTGTGTATGACACATAAAAGGGTATTAATTATTAAAATACGACACTATCAAAAATACTAAAATTAGACTTTGTTAAATTTTGTAGATGGCCACCAAGAATAATGAAAATAATGATATCCCATCCGCTCACTCACTATCACTAAGGACCATTCTCCAAAAGGAGCGTCTAAACCATAACAATTTTATTGATTGGTTTCGAAACTTGAGAAATATTCTCAAGCAAGAGAAATGGTCATACATATTAGACGATCCGATTCCTAATCAACCCAATGAGGAAGATGAGGAAGCCTTTAGGAATTGGGTAAAATACACTGAGGACTCGGTCCAAGTGTCTTGACTCATGTTGGCAAGTATGACTCCGGATCTCCAAAAGGAGTATGAACATCACGGAGCATGTGACATGATTACCCAGTTGAAGGAAACGTTCCAACAACAAGCAAAGGTAGAGCACTTTGAAACGGTTTGAGCACTCCATGCATGTCGTATGGACGACACCCAATCGGTCTCATCTTATGTACTTAAGATGAAGAGCCACATTGACCGCCTCGAAAGGCTGGATTGTCCCGTCTCGAAAGAGTTGGCTACGGATTTGATCCTCAACTCTTTGTCAAAAGGGTTTGTCAACTTTGTTATGAATTATAACATGAACGGATGGGACAAGAAGATAAGTGAGCTTCACTCTATGCTCAAAACTGTCGAGGCGGCCATGGGTAAAAAGGTTTTGCCCGTTCTCACCATCAATGAAGGTGGGAACAAGAAGAGGCCTCACCCCGCACCCAAGTCAAGTGTTGCCAAGGGTAAAGGGTACGTTAGGAGAAAGGGGAAGGGAGCGGTAAGCACACCACCCCCAAAACCAGCAGAGAAGAAGCAAAAGGTTGCTTCAAATGACCCATGCTATAAGGGTAGGGAGATAGGACATTGGGAAAGAAATTGTCCTGTCCATCTCAAAGAGTTGCAAACTAAGAGGGATGCCGGGCAAACCTCAGGTACAACTTTCATGATTCATATTGATCTTAATTTAATATCCTCTAACACATGGGTATTGGATACCGGATGTGGAACTCATATTTGCAATTTGTTGCAGGGGTTCAAAAGAAGTAAGGACTTCAAGATAGGGGATGTAAGCCTCTACATGGGGAATGGAGCAAAAGTTCAAGCTGAAGGCTGTGGGGACTACATCTTGAAGCTTCCAAATGGTTTGTAAGCAAATTTGAACAATGTTTTGTATGCTCCTGGTTTGACTAGGAATGTTATTTCAGTTGCCCAATTAAGACAATATGGTTATGTTTTGACATTTATTGAAAATAAAATTCATGTTTCTTTGAATGACATCTTTTATTTTAAAACTATTCCTATTAATGGTATTTATGAAGTGGTTTGTGGAAACAAATTATATGAAAGCTCATTGTACCAAACCACCACCAAGAAGCTCAAATTGGATTTGAGTAACACCTATCTTTGGCATTTACGTCTTGGTCATATAAACAAGAAGCGCATACAAACACTTCAAAAGAATGGTCTTTTAAAAGCAAGTGAATATGATTCATTTGATGTATGTGAATCTTGTTTACAAGGTAAAATGACTAAGGCAACTTTTAGTGGCAAAACCGAAAGGGCCAAAGATTTATTAGGAATTATACATTCGGATGTATGTAGTCCTTTTAAACCAATGACTAGGTACAATGAAAGATACTTCATTACCTTTACTAATGACTATAGTCGATATGGTTATGTGTACTTGTTAAGACACAAAGATGAAGCTTTTGAAATGTTCAAAACCTTTCAGAATGAAGTAGAAAATCAACTCAACAAGTCAATAAAAATTCTCCGCACCGATAGAGGAGGTGAACATCTAAATGATGCTTTTAGAGATCATCTTAGAAGTTGTGGGACTGTCTTACGACTATCTCCACCTGGAACACCACAACACAATGGTGTGTCCAAAAGGAGAAATCGAACTCTATTGAATATGGTTCTATCTATGATGGCTAGAAGCACATTGCCTCTATTATTTTGGGGTTTTGCTTTGCTCTCTGCAGCCCGGATTTTGAATATGGCCCCAACCAAGAAAGTGGAAAGGACACCTTTTGAAATATTGCATGGAAGGGTTCCATCTCTATCATATTTAAAGGTGTGGGGCTGTGAGGCTTATGTTAAGACTCCCACCTCAAACAAGTTAGAAAGCCGTTCCACGAAGTGTATCTTCATTAGATATCCTAGAAATTCTATGGGATATTATTTCTATGATCAAGTGGAACAAAAGGAGTTTGTTGCCAAGAAGGCTGAGTTCTTAGAAGCTAAGTTCCTTATGGAAGGAGCTACCAGCAAAACTGTGGATCTTGAAGAGGATCAAGAACCATAACCCGATACATGTTTGGTTGACACTAGCACTTAACATGAGGATGTTGAGGATGATCAAATGGTTGATCAATACACACAAAATGTTCGTAAATCTGGTATTTCTAGTAATCCACCTGAAAGATATGGATTTTTCGTAGATGGATGCTACGTGGTAGATTCAGATGAACCAACTACATACCATGATGCAGTGTCCAATTCGGATTGTGACAAATGGCTTGAAGCCATGAACGTTAAGATGCAATCCATGTATGACAATCAAGTTTGGGAACTTGTTGTACCTCCTCTTAACTCCAAAGTGGTTGGAAGTAAGTGGGTTTTCAAGAAGAAAACCGATATGCATGGAAACTTGGATACTTATAAGGCTAGACTTGTAGCAAAGGGTTTCACT
>BJCO01829821.1:0-11960 GCA_018326465.1 Flaveria floridana | reverse complement strand
AGATTATTATGAACTTGGATTGGTTGATATTCATAAGGATGAATATAGAGCAATGGGTTGCTACCAAGGTTCATAGATATTTGTGGGATACAAATATTGGACTAACCCGCATCTCAAATTTTACTACATGGAATCTTATTGATTGATCATAAGTAGATTTGAGTAAAGGCGAATATCTTTTGGTATCCTCCGACCTGAGATACATATTGGGTTTTGATATTCAGCAAGTATTATATCTTGAGCCTATTCTTCACTGTCCTGAAATAGTGGACAGTACATAAGGGTATGTTCAGGTATAACACGAGGTGTTTGTGACAAATGTATGTAGTCAAGATGGAATTTGTTCCTCTTATTCGTTGAGAGTTAGATATCTAAGGCCTGATTAAGTTAAATCAACAAGAAATGATCATTCTATGTTCTTGGATTTAACATGACATCTGTAACAAAAGGATAAATGATTGATTCACCTAAATCATTTCTATTAGGGTACTTGAAAGGGATGATGTTATTGAATGGCTATAAGTCATGCGTATTAAGGGTAGTAAACCTTTGTTAGGCGGTATTTACTGCTTGCATTAATCATTTATTAATCTTGGGCAAGTGGGAGATTGTAGGATTCTGTGTGCCCAAGACACTTAGAATATTGATGTGGTTAGTATGTTATGATCCAAGTCGGGTTAGACCCAATAACAAGCTTAGCAAACACCAATTAATATTTAATTGATGATATGATTATGCAATTAAATATTTACACCAATTTAGAAAATAGGTTTTCTAAACAAGTTGCATATGAGATGGAACAATTTATTAGGATATTTTGTTCAATGATATTATTTGTAATATAATTTATATAAGTTTGATGACATTACAAATTAATAATGGCATTATATATTTTGTACAATTAAATGGTTAGTTGTATACATCTACTAAGAGATTAAATCACAAGACCATTTTAACTAGTGTAATGTGTCTAATAAAAAAAAGGGGGGAACCCTTTTCAAATGATAATTTCGGCCGCCCCCCCCTTTATTTCTATTGGACCAATTTCTTTGAAAACACAATACACATTAAAGGGTCTTGTAGCTCTCTTGGACCAGCCATTCATTCTCATTGCATGCAAAAGACACAAACACTCTTTCTCTCTCTCTCTATTTTAGGAACAAGACAGCAGCCTTAGAGGGTTTAGAAGATCAATTTGTGCTCCTTTTGTTGGTGATTCTTCCTAATAAGAAGGGTTTTGCAAGGAAGCTTGGGGTATACAAGCTTGAGGACTCGTATTCTTGAAGTCTAGGCCGATTTGAAGCATCAAACAACCTCTTTTCTTTGGTCATTTTGCTGCTCAATAAGGTAGTAATCGCAGCTCACTGATATGTTCATAGCTTGATCATTCACATATAATGATCCTTTTGTTTGGGTTTGTTTTTCCATCTTAAATGATCATAAATAACATGAAATTTTCAGCTTTAAAATCGGTTTTAAAAGCTATATATCCGCTGCGTTTTCTGAAAGTTTAAATGCTTAAACATGGATTTTGTGTTCTAGCAAACCCTACAATGCCCTTGGCACACACCATGCATTTTTCAACCACTGAAAAGTCCTTTAAAGGTAATCCCCTAAGAAGATTGTTTTCAACTAATTTTTTTATATTTTTGAAATTAACATGGCCCAATCTACGATGCTATAGGAAAGATTCAGAAGTGGAAGCTTTGGACAAAAGGCAAGTGACTCTAGACGTTGACTCCCTTGAACCCATGTCAAGAATATATGTGTCATTCTTTCTTGGAGCCCACATTAGCACCATCTCTTCTGGAATATCAATCTCTGATTTCAGAAAAAGACATTCATTGGAGTTGAACAAGACCGGAGTGTCTTTATAACAAATCTGAGAGACACTCAACAGACTAAAAGCAAGTTCAGGGACATAATTGACTTTCACTAGAGTAAGAAAGCCGTTGGAAACCTCCCCTTGGCCAACCATTTTCCCTCCTTTCTTTTAGTCGGAAAATGCGACATAACCTCCATTGATTATTCGATAGTTGGTCAATAGATCTTTTAGCCCCGACATGTGCCTGGAGCATCCACTATTAACATACCATACACTGTTTACAGCTTTAGTGGATGACTCCTGCAAAAATGTGAAAGAACAAATTAACCAGGTGAAACAGGAACCCAAGTTTAAACAACTTTCGGTTTTAGAGAGATTGGCTTCTTACAAAATAAATTATTAACCAATTGAGTCAATCTATTCCCAAGTGAATGCCTATTAACATTTCTATGATGTAGCTCAGGACAATGCTTAACTACATGATCATCTTTACCAAACTTGATACAATGTGATTTTAATCTAGGTTTGTTATGCTTCAAATCAGGAATCTTATCCATGAGTATTTCCTTATCACATTCAAACAATCTTGAATTATCATCACGATAAGTCTCATATACATCATTGGGCCTGTTTTTATTTACAAAAGAATGATTAATTACAAAAGAAGATGAGTTTTCATCTGAAATATATGTGATACTTGTACCATTTGTACTTGCCTCAGATGATGATGTTACCCTTTCAAAATAGATATGTGTTAGGAAAGAATGCTGAGATTCAGGCGTATTAAGACTAGTGCATCCAAGCCCGCTAGTCGGTCCATAATCGTAGTCCTCACGAACCTGCTTAGTATTCACACCTTCTAAACCTGTAGATATACTGTTAGTATCTATTGTGATCAAATCATTAGAAGGATGTGGAACATGCACAGGTGAATAACATTAAGTACTAGGATGAGCATAAACCTTAGTATTTTCATAACCCAAACCTGTTTTAATCCTATCCCCCCTTTGAGATTTGCATAAATTATCATGTTTCATCCCTTATATTGTCCATTTATCGAGCTTTGACTGAAGTTTGCTTGTTTCAAATTCAGCAAGTGCAACCCTTTCAGTCAAAGTGTTAATCTTAACATTTCTTTTCAAAACGATTCTTTTTAGATGATCATTTTCTTTCAAGGCTTTGTTTAATTTAACAAAATATTTAGACTCATTTATTTTAAGTTCATCATTAATTCGTTTTAAATCTTTTTCATTGTCAATTAACAAACGATTAGCTTTGTATACCCCAAATAACCTAATTATGCATGCTGAAGAACACATGTTCTGAATTACCTCATACGGGAGTCCCATCAACACCTTTTCTGCTGCTAAAGCTTTCTTACATTGGCACACCGGAGTACCCAACTTGTTTTCCTCAACAGTAGCAGTAGCATCATCCTTTCCATTACTTTTCTCAGTTGTTGACTTCCTGCCTTCTGCATCTTCTCAATCCTACTTTCTTTCCTAATCTCATCATCCTCAGTTTCAGCAGCTTCACTTCTAAATTACTTAAATGGATCAAATTCTTCCTCACTGTTCACCTTCTTTTTCTCTACTACAATCTCAGTTGCCAACGCTTGGTTAATTTCTTCTCTCGTATCTTCAACTTCTTCACTCCAGCCAAAAGTAGAGATCAAGATCGTCTCTTTCTTCTGTTTCATTTCTTATTTATCCCCACTTGAAACCAGCATTGGAACTCCTAAATTGCTAGGATTAGTGACGATTGGCAATGGACATCACGTTTGAAGTGTCCCAACTGTTTGCAGTTAAAACACCTCAGTTTAGACTTATCAAATCCTAGTCTGGAGTTAGAGCTTTGACCTCCGAAATTCTTCCTTCCAGTGCACTCCATGATTCTTCAGACTCTGAGAGTCAACATTGCCATTTGCTACTGAATGTCAGTCTCTTCAAGATCATCAGGATCCACCTGATACATGTCCTCCATTGTCATTCCTTTTCCTTTCAACTTCCCAGCTACCAAAGCTTCATAACTCTGAACAAACATACCAAAGAGGGCAATCGTTTCAAATGGAATTGATGTTCCAGTATTTGCTTTCAAGTTGGCTTGATCTCTACCAACACTACCATTACCACCAGAATAATCACCAGTATTCACTCCACTTTGTCGAGATACCTACATTGGAGAGCCTGCAGTGGAAGAGAGTAATGCAGCATTCTGAGTGAAACCAGATGTAGGAATCATGGTTTGGTTGAATTCCCTTCTATTCATGTCTAACTCGAAGGACTTAAGCTTATTTATGATGTCCATAAGCTTGTAGTCAGTGAAACCTCTTTCCTGCTTCAACATTCTCACCTAAAGACTCCACTGAGGTGGAAGAGAGTCTAACAACCTATTAACTTGCTAACTATTGGAAAGTTTCTCATCATATTTCTTCAGTGTACTTGATACTGTTAGAAAACGATTTGTAAGATCTGTGAGACTCTCTTTCTTGTATCCCACAAAAGAGTTGAACTCTTTTTCAGCTTGGATGCTCTTGTCTTTTACCAACTCATTATTTTCATCATAGAACTCACAGAGAGCATCGTAGAGTGACTTAGCATTCTTATGTTCAGCAAATTGATTGTAGATGTAGGTGCAAGACATAGAGTTAACGCTCCAAAAGCTTTCTGGTCTCGATCAATCAGCTTCAGATCCTTCACGGTGAACATGGATACAACATCACCAATAGTGACAATTGGTATGTGTGGATAGGATATGATAGACTCCCATTGGTTTTGCTCGGTGTAGAAAAAAAGGCTTTGAGACATCTCTCCCAATCTTCAAATTTGTCTCTTTTAATGAGTCTCGTAGGTCTGTTGGGAGCTACGCTTTCTAAATCTGCAAGGGTGAGAGAAGTCATCTTTGACAATCTAGTTTCGCCGATGAAATGATAATTTCATAGAAACGAGCTAATTTCGCTGAGAAGATCTAGTTTCGCTGGGCTAACAGTAGTTTCGCTGGAAATTTTGGCAGAAATGATAATTTTACTGAAATGAGCTAGTTTCGCTAAGAAGACTGCAGTTCGCTGAGAAATTTCGGTAGCAGCTTCGCTAGCCAAATGATTGAAAATGCTTAGTTTCGCCGACAATTTCGCATGAAACAAGCTTGAACATTCGTTCACTGATAATTTCGACAGCAAATTCGCTTGAAATATGCACACAAGCACTGTTGAACTTTCGTTCAAGATTACTACTTTCGCTGAGTTACTGAAATTAAGTACAAAGTGTAAAACACTTGTAGTTTCGCTGGAAGATGATATAGCTTTGCTGGATGAATATGCAGTTTCGCTGGATGAATCTAGATGCCTTTTTGCACACGAAATTGATTTGAAATAACCTAAATCTCAATGGATTTGAGATCTGATGATTAACAGAGCTTTCCCAACCAGTAACAAGCAAAATTCAATCAAATTCCATATCAAATACACTCAAATTTGATTCGGAATTGATGAAATATTAACATTGAACAAAAACAACTGAAAAAACCTCAAACAATCAAGAGAACTAAGGCTCCGATACCATTTTGTTAGTCCATTTGATCGAATTGCAGTACAATTGATGTGTTCAATCGTTCAATATCATAAACACTAGACAAGCAACAAAGATGAAGAAGAATGATAACAACCACAATGTATTCAAACAATAAGGATTCAATACAATCAAAAGAAACAAGCGCAAATGTGTTTCATCAAAGGAACAGCTTATAATAGTCTCTTGCAACATTAATATTCGATTAGGGTTTTGCAAGGGTGTCCAACAATGAGCAAGATCAAAAGTATATATAGCAGCCATAGTTTCGCTGACAGTTTCGCTGTCAGCGAAACTATGCTGCCGAAACTATAGTTTCGCCCGGCAGAGACAACAGTTTCGCCAGGTGAAACTAAACAACTGACTATGAGCGAAACTGTAGTTTCGCTCATAGTTTTGCTATGCAGCAAAACTAAACAAAATAAACAACATTGAAAAGTAAACTAACATTAAACCTATTACAAGAAATATTGTTGGTCCATTGGTGATCGATTTTAGTGCTATTGAAATGATAATCACAGTAATATCCCACAAATATAGAATCAAACAGAGCAAAACAAAGAAATGAGTTTCAATATAAATCCATATGACCCAAACTCAATCAATATTAACAAACAAGGCTCAAAGATATGAAACAAACACAATTCCAGCCTCAAACAAGCTATGAAAAACAGTAATGCAAAAGTGTATCTCGATTAGGTTTGGCAAAACTTCTCCACAAAGTTACAAGAGATGCAAATATATAACAGAGACAAATTCGCTGGTAGATTCGCTCGAGCGAAACTACCCTGACCAACAAGTAAGTTCACCCGGCAGCGAACAATAGTTTCGCAGGGTGACCTTTATCAGCTGACTACGAGCGAATCTATAGATTCGCTCGTAGTTTCGCTGGGTCAGAGCGAAACTAATATAAAACAAACTAAACATTACTTACATAAATGAAAGTCATCTAACATTAGTCCTATTACATAGAAGACAAAAGAAGCTAAACTAAACTAGGTGAGTCCAACCTATCTAGATCATCAATACTCCCCCTAGGTAGGACATCACCTAGAGGGGTCTTCTTAGTCAGCTCCAGCTTCAGCATCAACTTCAGCCTTAAAGTTCTCCATGAAAGCTCCTGCCCTTGACTCAATCCCGGCCAATGGATTAGTAACATCTTCAGATCCTGCCTCTAAATCACTCTTAACGATAAAGTTCTCAACAAATCCAGCGTCATTGACTTCTTCATCTGGTGAATCTACAACTACAACCTCCTCCTGATCTTGCACGGTTTGCTCATTAGCATTAGCGCCAGACCCACTTGTCTCATCTATCACCTGTTTTTCAAACCTTCTTGAAATTGATTGATCCAGCTGTTTACTCAAATCATCCACATCCATCCTTGTTTTGTCCGCTTGAATGATTTTTCTTGACAGCTCCCGGACTTCAGCTCTGAATCCCCTAGCCTTGTTAGCTACCCTCATAAAGAGGCTAGCTTCTTCCAACGTTTCAGCTCCTGCCCCAACTTTTATATGATTCTCGCACAGAATCACCAAATCCTCATCACAGAAAGAAAATACTTCCATTGGATCAAACAGTCTGATTTCAGGGGCTCTTTTTACTTTAATCACTGCTTCCCCGGTGTTGTTGTCATAGAATCATTTTTCAAATGCATGCAGTCTCGGGGGAAGAGGATCAGGTATTCTAATGCGATCCACAGTCTTTGCTGGTTTCAGTTTAAGCACAATCTTGCCTTTACCGGTCACCCAATCAACGTCTTTCTTCGACCTCTTTCTTTCCATCTTCATGAAACCAAAAGCCTTGAAGTTATCGGTCAAACCCTTTTTAATATCTATTTCTAGCAACTTGGCTTGTTCACTTTGATCAGCTCCAATTAAAGGAATCTCTGCCAATCTCCTCAAATCCCATCTCGGGAGGGTTTTAAAAGCTTTTCTTTTGTGAACATAAGATATTCCCCCTCCCCTTCTCTTGATCATAAACAGTTTGAGCTCAGAATTGTATTTCCAACTAAAAATCTTCTTATCACTCTCTTTTCTTGTAGGGTTTTTGATGTTTTGGAACAGTGGAGTTATCTCTTCAGCCTCCTTTTCTTGTAGGGTTTTTGATGTTTTGGAACAGTGGAGTTCCTCAACTTCGTCCTCTTCATCCACTAACTTCATCTCAGCTTGTTTTTCTTTCTCCATTCGTTGCTTCTCCCCCACAACCTCCTCACCAGTTAAGTCCTTTTCAATGTCAAGTCCCAAATCAAAAAAATATTCATTCACAACCTCCACATCATCATCCTCACCCTGTGCTCCTTCAGCATCAACAGGTTCATCATTTTTGTCCTTCCCTCGACTTGATCCTACAGCGTTACTAGTACCAGCTGCTGAGCTTGGGCCCTCTCCTGCCACAGCAAATCTCCCCACCTTCAGAAATGCGTATTTGGATGTATCGGTGAGGTCATTGATTTCCTCTTTAGATCTAATATCTGGCAGGCCAGCCGCTTCCTTTAGAGAGTTCACCTCCTTGAGCAGTGTCTTGATCAGTTCTTGTTGATCTAGCACCATTTTTGTCAAGCCCTCAATCATATCATCCTTCAATTTCTCCCTCAACTCTTGGTTTATCAGTTTGGTTTTCATCATGCTTAGCTCATTTGCCACAGAAGCACTGACGTTTCTAATCACGTCTTGGTCAAGTTTGGATCTTGCATCCTTTCTTGGAGGATTTTCTGTGAAGGCCTGATGCTTGTGTTTCGTTCTCCTCTCTGATGCTTCAGTGTGACTACTTTCTTCAGCCCTCTTCTTAGTTCTCCTCTCTTTCTCAACTCTCATTTCTTGTATTGTCTTCTCAATCTCATCCTCAAAGTCATACTCTTTCTCTTTGGTATACCTTTTTCTCTTTTTAACTATTTCCTCTGGTTTCTCCCTTATGTATGGACGAGATATCTCTCTCTCTCTCTCTCTCTAGTCCCATCTCACCATCACCAATGGTAACCATCACCACCGGCCGACCACCAACACCAACGGTAACCACCACCACCGGCCGACCACCATCAGTGGTCAACACCATCACCGACGGTAACCACCAACACCGGCCGACCACCAATATCACCGTCGACCCCTACCCCCTCGCCGGAGCACCACCACTGCCTCACCCAACCCCTCACCTCACCCCATCCCAACTCATACGCCATCCACCTGCACTCTCTCTCCCCCACTCCTTCGTCGGAGCACCACCACCGTCTCCACCGTCAGCACACCACCTTCGGACCCCAACTTCGTCGGAACCCCACCTTTGCCGGAGCCACCAACGGCGGAGCCTCACCTCACCAGAACCACCACCGTCGGAGCACCACCTTCGGACCAACACTGTCGGACCCGCACCTCACCTCACCGGAACAAACCACCACCGTCGGAGCACCACCTTCGGACCCTCACCTCACCGGAACCACCATCATCGGAGTACCATAGCCAGCCACCGCAAACCCACCACCACCGCAGCCAACAAACACCCATCACCACCGCAGCGGACTCCTAACTTGGTTGTACATTTGGTAATATCGTTCTAACTCGTGTCTTCACTATCTGCTTTTAAGTAGTCTTTGATTATATCTTTATGTTTAGACTGTTTGGCTGGGTTAGGGGTACCAGCATCGTGTGATTTGATTTTTTTCTGTGTCTTGATTTGTTTGTGTGCCCCTAGCGTATTGTTGACCTCGTGGGACTGTTTCCTTTTGATTGTGCTCTACTTGTGCTGCGTTTCTTTCTTCTGTGTTGTCCGTGTTTTTCTGGTAGTTTTAGTGGACTCTGTCGGGCATAATAGATAGCAGGAGCTATTATGCTGCCCTGAGATCATGTTCGGTGACGAGAGGTGCGAAGACAGGAAATAAGGTTTTTAGATTAAGGGTGGCATCGTGGAATGTAGGAACCCTAACTAGTAAGTTACTCGAGTTAATTGATGTGCTGAAGAAACGTAGGGTCCAGATAGTGTGCCTTCAGGAGACTAGATGGCGGGGTGGGAGAGCAAAAGAGTGCAATAGTTATAAACTATGGTATTCAGGGTCTGATGGAACAAAAAACGGTGTAGGTTTTCTAGTTGCTAAGGAACTTCATGATAATGTTGTGGCGGTGAGAAGATACGATGATAGAATTATGTTGTTAAGAATAGTGATAGGGGATGAGGTAGTGGCAGTAGTTAGCGCGTATGTACCCCATGTTGGACTAGGGGAAACGGAAAGAAAGAAGTTCTGGGAGAGTTTAGATCACGTTATGGGCGACATACCGAGAGAAGATAAGATATACATAGGAGGAGATTTTAATGGACATATCGGTAAGGATAATGAGAATTTCCAACTGGTGCATGGAGGCTACGGGTATGGTCTTAGGAATGACGGCGGTAGGGAGCTTCTCGACTTTGCAGTAGCGCATGACCTAGGCATCATTAATTCGTTTTTTAAGAAAAGAGAATCGCATCTAATCACGTTTAGCAGCGGTGGGAGACACACGCAGATAGACTATATATTGACGAGGAGAGAAGATCATAGCTCATGGAAGGACTGTAAAACAATCCCAGGAGAGTCAGTTGTGACACAACACCATATGTTGGTGGCAGATATACGCTTCAAGAGACAAATTGCCCTACCGAACAAGAGAGTTAGATCTACGATCAGATGGGGCCAGCTCAAAGATGAAAAGATTACCATTTTTAGGGATAAGGTCATACCACTGAACCAGACTGGACCACAGGAAGACGCAAACCAAAAGTGGGAGGATATGGAAACTAGGCTTATCCAAGCAGCTAAAGAAACGCTTGGAGTTACAACAAAAAGGACAGTCGGTCATAAGGAATCCTGGTGGTGGAATGAAAATGTACAGGAAAAGATACGAACCAAACAACAAAGTTTTACAGAGCTTATACGCTGTAACAATGAGGAAAAACATGCAGAGCTAAAGAAAAATACAAAGAGGCGAAGCGACAGGCGAAAAAATCAGTGTCAGAAGCAAAGAACACGGCGTACGAGATGATGTATAAACGATTAGAGACGAAAGAAGGAGAGCAAGACATGTTTAAGATAGCCAAGGCAAGAGAAAGTAGAAGACAAGGCTTGAGAATGGTGAAGTTCATAAAGGCTGTGGATGGAAAGGTTTTGGTGAAGGAGAAAGACATCAAGGTGAGATGGAAAACTTACTTCGATAACCTTTTCAACATAAGGAACCCAAATCAACAGACTGAGATAGATAGACCAACACAAACAATGCAACAAAACAACTACTATTGTACAAGCATCACAGTTGATGAAGTTATAAGAGCTATGAAGAAAATGGGAAGGGCTAAAGCAGTGGGGCCAGACAACATACCGATTGAAGTGTGGAAATGCCTAGGTGATGAGGGTCTCCAATGGTTAACAGACTTATTCAACACTATCTTTAAGACAGGGAAGATGCCAGACCAGTGGAGAACCAGTATCATAGTCCCCGTATATAAGAAAAAAGGAGATGTTCGATGTTGCAAAAACTACAGGGGAATAAAGCTATTGAGTCACACGATGAAATGATGGGAAAGAGTTATTGACACGAAAATTAGACGGGAAACTCAGATAGAGATAAACCAATTTGGATTTATGCCAGGACGCTCTACAACAGAAGCCATACACATCGTAAGGCGATTAATGGAGAAATATAGAGAAAAGAAAATGGACCTCCATATGGTATTCATCGACCTAGAAAAGGCATATGACAGTGTTCCGCGACAACTAATCTGGGAAAGTCTACGAATTAGAAGGGTACCAGAGAGGTATATTAAAATAATTAAGGATATGTATGACGGGGCAAAAACGTGTGTGCGAGCTCCGGTAGGAGACACAGACACCTTCTCAGTGGAAGTGGGACTCCACCAAGGATCTGTATTGAGCCCATTTCTCTTCAGAGTAGTGTTGGATAAGATGACCAAATCTATACAACAGTCAGCCCCGTGGTGCATGCTTTTTACGGATGATATTGTATTAATATCAGAATCTAAAATGATGCTTAACGACAAGCTAGAGCAGTGGAGAGCAGCACTAGAGCACAGAGGATTAAGGATAAGTCGCTCTAAGACGGATTACATGCATTGCAACTTTGGTGATTAGGCGGAAGAGGACACCCAAATCAGTATCCAGGGTATGCCGGTCCCACGAACGTCTAAGTTCAAATACCTGGGCTCGTACCTGCAGGAGGACGGAGAGATACACAGCGATGTAGCGCACCGCGTTCAAGCAGGATGGTGCAAGTGGAGAGCAACATCAGGAATTCTATGTGATAAGAGGTTTCCAGCAAAACTAAAGGGAAAACTAAAAGAATTGATCTGCCCAAGATACATATTAAATTGATGTGGCTAGTGTAATATGATCCAAGTCGGGTCATACCCAATAACAAGCCAAACAAGCACCAACAAATATTTATTTGATTGATTAGATCAAACAAATAAATAAATCACCAATTTAGAAAGCGGGTTTTCTAAATCACTGCTTTTGTTAATGAACAAGATTATATATATATTTGTTCATAAGGGATTATTTGTTTCATTGCTTAAATTAGTTAAAGAAT
>BJCO01829807.1:0-20037 GCA_018326465.1 Flaveria floridana | reverse complement strand
GGCTGTTGTACCCGGGGATGAACATAGTTAGAGTACTGACTTTCGAGGGAAGTGCAGAGGTAAGTTTTGATGTAGAAGTTCCCGTAAGTGCATGTAAGATGGTCGTTGAGGCCTTAGAAGAGATGTTGGGCATGATGATGATAGTGTTGCATGTTTATGCGTGATGTATGTATGTTAAGTATGATGTTGCCATGTATGATGGTGATGACTGATGACTGGTAAATGTCAATGTTCCTTGTTTCAATACGTGTTTATCTTTCCGTGGCTTTACTTGTTATGATTAATAAATGTAATGAAAGTATTATGTAACGTAAACTGAAAGATAATGAAAGAGGAACATGATAAATGAATGCATGCATTAACGAATGAACGAATGAATGCAAGAAAGGCTTGCAAGCAAATGTATTGAGGTGCACACCCAATGAAGGTGTTAGCTCAATGGTGTGCGTTTTAGCTACCCCGAAGGATGCACACTAGGGTCCAATCTTGGTGGTTGACCATATGTACGGGATCCTTGCTGCTTACCCTAGGTGACTGGATCAGCTTTGTGCACAACATTCGTGATTTAATTACAACAGGTCCAGCACCAGCATTCGTTCACAATGTTTGGGGTATAGCACATGGCATTGATCTAAAATGAAAGAGCAAAGATAAGTGGTGCAGGTACTTGCCCTAGGTGACTGGATCAACTTCGTGCACAATGTTCATGATTAATTACCACAGGTCCAGCACCAGCACTAGTGCATAATGTCCGGGGTATTGTACATGTCATCGAAAGTAATGAACGTACGAATGAATGTAATGAACGTACGAATGAATGTAATGAACATATGAATGAATGTAATGTATGTATGAATGAAAGTTAGAAACGTACGAACGAAAGAAAGAGTTTATGAAAGAATGCGAATGTTAACGATGAACGATAGATGAACGAAAGCTAATGAATGAATGATGAAGATAATAATGATATTATCTATGTGTACGTATGTTGTGTGACCGCATGTATGTAAAGAACTGTTTAATGAAAGAAAAGTATGTTTTATTATAAAACTAGAACTCACTCAGCAATGCTGACTTTTTATGTGTTTCGAGTTGGCAGGTAGTGTTGCTGAGGATGGCACGAGGTGGCTACTCAGCTCTTTTGGGATGGCCTTCTTTTGTAGAATGCTTTTATGATGTAATGCAACAATATATATTTTGTAATTGATGAATGTTGTATTAATTGGCAAAAGCATTTATATAGTAAATTGAAAAGTTATTTCAAAGTTTCCGCTGCAATGTTTTATTTAAATTAATGAAATTATATGTTTTAAGAGCGATGAGGATCCAACTGTAAGCGTCCCGGGAACGGGGCCTTACACTTTGCTATGATATCACTGACCTGGAACACACTTGATCAGGATTTATTCATTGTCTATAACTATTCACATTTTATTTTATTTTAATGTGCTGATTTTCACCGATATGATCTCACTGCAGATAATGATTCTATTGTAAATATTAGATTTTGATTCTGCTTTAATTTTGATTTTATGCATGTTTTGTGTGCAGGTAATTTAACAATGATAAGTGTGATCTTATTTTGTTACCTTGTGAAACTTCTATGTTTTTAAAACTTAAAAGTTTAGGGGGAGTAATAAATATAAAAGTTATTCTCAGAAAATCAATATAAAAATATTAAATTGAATGGATGATGCTATATGTTCAAAGTATGTGTGTGGTTGATAATGTAAAATTTTGATGATGATAAAATGAACCTATATAAATGTGCATGTGGAAAAGCTTCTTACAAATGTTGAAAACAAGACAATTTGTTTATTTTGAGACTAAAATGAAGGGAAAGTTAATTTTTGAAAATTTAAATTAAAATAAAAGGGGTTAAAATGATATAAGTGAAAATTGAGGGTCAAAAATTTTTGTGGGAAAAATTCAAAATTTTGAAAATTGTTTGAATATTAGTATATGAACAGTGCTAATAAGTCTAAATAGTGTTCGGATGAAAGGTGAAAAATGCAAGTGTTTTGAATATTATGCGTCTAAAAAGTGACTATAAGTCCTTTTTAGGTGTATGAAGAGTTTCAGAATTTGTACAAGTGTTTAGACGGTTCTCATAACCCATGCGTCTGAACAGTTGTCAACCGTCTAAGAACTTAAGAAGGTTTGTACAAGTGTTTAGACGGTTCTCATAATACCATAAGTCTGAACAATTGTCAACCGTATGAGAAATCAGTCAATTGGTTAAGTGTTAGATGGCTCATCGTTCCCATGCATCTACACAGTACTAGACGGTTTCTGTAAAATGACCAAGTGTTGGACGTTTCTATAGATACATGCGGCTGAATAGTGCTCAAACGACTGAATAGTTTTCATCCGGCTGAATAGTTCAGAATCATCTGAACAGTTCCCAAGTGGCTGAATAGTTGTCATGCGTCTAACCCCAAACGTCTAAACAGTGCTCATCCGTCTTAAATTTTACACTTAGTATATAAAGAACACTTCTTATTTTTCCATTTATGCACAACTCACAGCCTCAAACACTTAAACTCTTTCGATTCATTTTCACCCATTTCATTCAAAATCGTCAATTGTTCTTGAAACATTCTTATTCGAAAGTGTATATCAGTGATTTAGAAATGTATGTTCAGTGGATATTCATTAAATTTCAAGTTTTAGACGAAACTAGGTCAGACGGTTCTAGTCTGTTCGGACGTTTGAACCGTAAAGTCTAAAAACTTTTGTAAATGATGAATCAAAGTGAATAAAATACCTGAAATTGATCATATATTATTGATGCACACTGAATTTCGAATAGTTTGACATATGGAACTTGTGTTTTCATGAACATCGAGTTCAGGGTGTTCATATTCATTCAAATGAAGAAGATGAACAGTTTCAAAATTGAAAATATTTTTTTAATAAAAAATAAAAAATAAAGATAATAATAAATTGTATTAATTAATTCATAAGAACTTAATTTAAAATTAACTTTGATCAATGTTAATTGAATTAATATGTTTTTAAATCAATAATACAACAAAGTGTAATCAATATGATTTTGAAAGAATTTTAATTAATTCTAGAAAATGATTACTTACACTTGATGTTAAATAAAACCTATGTGTTTTGAAACATAATAATTCATGTATATCAATTCAAAGTTTAAACATAATCAAATCATTTCAAATTCATCATCATAACTAAATGTTTGTGTTTGTTTATACAGATGGCAGATCTAAACTTTGAGCCAAAGCATAAAGTGGCTGCATTCGTAGATGAAGATTGTGAAGAAATGATTAGATTCTTGCTGAGAACTGAATACATCTATGCAATGTGTTCAAGGCCTGTGATTCATGCAAGACTAATTAAAAGATTCGGGAGAACAGCCGAAGTTAAAAGAGATGAGGCTGGGAATAAAGTAGTGAGAGCATTTATCACTCATGATAGAATGCTTGAAGTCTCAGAGCAAGCCATAAGGATAGCTCTTAGAGTTGGGGAGATTGACCCTGCAGATTTAGAAGAGTATAAATTTAACGAACGTAGAGATGTATTTTTACAGATGGGTCACCCTGATCATTTCCCAAAGAAGCAATTCTATAGGTCAAGGGTGTATAACCACTATAAATTACTATGCTACATCTTTCAGCAGTGCATGTCCAAGAGGATTGCTGGTTGGGATTCATTCCATGTGGACATTGCATCTCCAATCATTGCTTTAGAAACCAATAGGAGATTTAATATGGCTAAATGGATCATGAATGGATTCATCTTTAACTTAGAAAGAGGAAGGAGACATAAGTACTTGATGTATCCTAGGTTCCTTCAACTGTTGATTAATGAAGAGAATCCTAATCTATATGATAATGATGTGGAAGGTGATAAATTGCAATTGGAGCACATGTCTGAAGTAATTTACGAAAGACTTGTTGTCATTACAGGTGCCCCAAACATTCCACTTTTTGACTACATAAGGAATATTGCAATGGATAATGTAGACATCAACCAACAACACTTCCACTTGATTTAAGATGAGCCTATAGATCCAAATGATCTAATTGAAGATATTGTGGATGAGATGGTTGATGATTCTGATGAAGAAGAAGATGATGATGAGGATGATGATGCTACCGAGAGCTCATCTAAAGAAGATGATGATAGTGATGAGGATCGTGGTGATGATGGTGCTACTGAAGCACATCACTCAATTAGCAGTGAGAGAACTGCTTCTGATCATGTTTCTGAGACCCATGACTTGGGTGAAGGAACATCTTCTGGTGTCATGCATGAGTAAACTATGAATGAAGCACAAGATGAAGAAGTAGATGTAAATGTGCATGCTAAAACTACTGTGCATGATGAAGATTCTCAAAATCAAACACTCCTTTTTAGTTGACTTTTATTTTCTATTCTTTTCTTCCTTTTTCTTTTTATTCCTTGCTAAAAATACGGGTGTTACAATATACCAGTTACTAGAACATAAAACGTGTCTGCACAAACTGAAGACATCTTCGATGTGGATGAGCTTGAAAAACTAAAAGATGAAAATCTTGCTCAAGAGAAAATAATTAATGATTTGAAAGCTGAAAATGAAAAGCTGAAAGAGATGAACATATCTCTTGAAAATGAAATGAATAAGTTGATAGAAGAAAATGAAAAGTTAAAGGAAGAAAATCAAAACAAGGAAGAAAAGCTTATGGTTTTTGCTAAAGATAAAGAAGATGTCATCAAGAATTTTGAAGTGATGATAAGGGATTATGATCTTCTTGAAGAAAAATATAAGAATTTATTTGAAGAGAATGAAAAATTAAAAGAAGAGTTGAGTAAGTCAAAGGAATTTCAAAAACCAGGGGACTTGGTAGTGCCAGATCTACAGGGGACTTGGTAAGAAATGTCTTACAAAAAGGACAAGCAGTTGCTGAATTGTTGAATGCAATGATTGCTCCTGATTTCACAAACCAAGTTAAGATCATTGCATGGAAGTATGATGATATTTTTTATGCATTTTTTATTAAAAGATTAAATGATGTTTATGATGTCTATCACTTTTACACTAGCATCATTAAACTTCATGTGCAAGATTTGAAAGAATTAAACAAACTACCTCTGATTAATCCGACTCGATCCAAACGAGGAGATATATTTGTAGAACTTTTGAGGAGAGGATTAGCTAGAACAAGTAATTTCCTTCAAACTCGATGTGATCAGGAAGATAAGGAATACTTTTCTATGCTAAAGAAGAATTAAAAGATAAGGGGGTTACAATCTGAAGAAGAACACTTTATGGTTGAACTTTATGACCAATATTTTGAAAAGGTTACATTCCCAGGATTAAAAGTGACAGATGGCACCCAAAAGTCCAAACCTATTTTAGATGGTTTTATAATATAGAGACTTTTGAGCTTAAACTGGTCCGTAATCTCAAACACTGGTATGAGGACATGATTACACTGTTTGGTGCTTTTGAGCTCAAATTACTTCATCCAAGTTATATTTCATTTCTAACAGTTCAAAAATTTGAGAAGGTGTCACCAGATGTAGCTGAGCAAGATAAAAAAATATTTTCTTTCCATCATCAACGTGATGAATGCTGCTATGGAAAGAATATCTCTGCGAAAAGCCCTTGGATATGCCAACATTGTGAAGAAAGACGTAAAGAATATAGAGTTCATACGTATCTCAAGAAAAGGTGTATTGGAAGTATATTCGAAGGAAAGCTCAAATCCTATCGAGTTATACGCCAATATCGACATCACTGGATTATCAAAAGAGACTTTGGAAAGAAAGAGCCAATTGGAGATTAAAACAAATGATTCAAAACCTAAACAGGGAATTCTTGCAGGTAAATTCAAGTCAATAATTGCAAATGCTTTGAAGGAAGAAAAGTTATTCAAAAAAAGCCAATGTTCAAAGTCAAAGAAGAACCAGATGACTTCTTTGAAGATTAAAGATGTAGGTGCAAGACAAGAGAAGATAGAAGAATAAAGATTAGAAGTATGGAGCAGATAAATATTGAAGTTTAGATGAAGATAAAAAGATCAAAGAAGAAAAAGACTGAAGACTGAAGAGTTTGAAGACCAAAGACAATGTCAATCTTAGGGGGAGTATTGTTAGTACTTCTTTAAAGATTAACATTTTGTCTTTATGTGTCTTATTATCATTTTACAATAGTGTAGGGACTTATTGTGTAATATATGTTCCTTAGTTTCTATGTTAGTATAAATAGGGTATGTAGTTAGACGTTTTTGAATATTTTTCTCTCAATTGTACACTGTGATCCTTGCATCTAATCAATAGAAACTGACTGAATTGTTTCAATTGTTGATTACTTTGTTCTTTTAATTGTTGATTGCTTAATCATAACACAGAATCGATCCATTTTGACCCTATCAAAACATATAACACATAATAAAATATATATCATGAGTAAGTTATGGGTCAGTGTACATACCTCTTGATGTCACTAAATTAAGCACAAAAGTATAACCCACTAATTGTTGTGATCAAAATTGTCCAAAAACTTTTGTGTTCTTTAGCTCAATATCTCATACACAGTCACTATAATATATATTTGTTTATCTTTTGAAGCTCTCAGTTTTTCTTCTCACATTAAGTGAAGTTGTCAATTTTGAAATATGTATCTAAACATAGCCGACTTGAATATCTTCATCATGAAGACTTGAATTATAATTGTTTATTACTATAATTTTACTTGGTCATTAAGTATACTTAATATAATATTATTTTCATAAAAATATCTTTCTTAAAATACGAAGATATGTATTTTTTATTATTATTATTATTATTATTATTATTATTATTATTATTATTATTATTATTATTATTATTTTATCTATTAAATTTTAACGTTTATTTAGGCATCTCATTTTTAACTCATGAATTTACCCATCACTTAACTCCTTTAACGATAGTCGAAATATAAGTTTTAAATATATTATTTTCATTCACACGTTAAAGAATTGCCACTCCCCCTCTTATTTAGGTTTCATCCTCGAAACCAATTCACACGTTAAATAATTCCGGGTTATACTTCCTAATCTTATTTTCGGATTCCCATATGATGTCAGAACCACACCAATGTTTCCACTCTACTTTTACTTGACTTATTTCATTATTTCGTAATTGGTTAACTTTACGATCAAGAATTGCCACTGGCTTTTCTATGTAGTTAAGCTTTTCGTCCACTTTTATCTCATTCAACGGCACGTATATCGTTTCATCAGCCAAACGTTTTCATAAATATGACGCATGAAATGTGTTATGGATTCCGTTTAATTCTTCAGGTAATTCCAAATGATACACCATTTTCCCCACACGAGCAATAATTTTATATGGACCGATAAACCGTGAGCTTAACTTGCCAAGTTTATAGAAACGAATCACACCTTTCTATGGAGAGACTTTCAACATAACATAGTCTCCCACCTGAAATTCAATCGGGCATCTTCGTTTATCCGCATACGACTTTTATTGATCTTGAGCCGCCTTTAAATACGCTCTGATTTGATCAATCTTTTCATTCGTTGCATCCACCACTTCTTTATTAGTAGGTTCTCTTTGACTGACCTCTCCCTAACATACAGGAGTGCGGCACTTTCTACCTTACAACATTTCGAACGGGGGCATTTCAATGCTCGAGTGGTAACTATTTTTATAAGAGAACCCTGCTAATGGCAAATATTTATCCCAACTGCCACCAAAATCAATAATACACGCCCGCAACATATCTTCGAGAGTTTGATTTGTTCTCTTGCTTTACCCATCTGTCTGTGGGTGATATGCCGTACTGATAAATAATTTGTTGAAGATTCTTTCTTGAATTACCTAGATCTTGAGGTAAAACGTGTGTCTCTGTCTAATACGCTAGACAATGCCACATTATGCCTTGACACTACCTTGTTAATATACAATTCTGGCATTCGATCATGCAAATAGTTTTCGCGAATAGGTATAAAGTGAGCATTCTTTGTCAAATGATCGATAATTACTTATATTGCATCATAACCTTTGGCAGTTTTAGGAAGTTTCATCACCAGATCCATCGTAATATGCTCCCACTTCCATAACGGAATTTCTAGTGGTTGCATTTTTTCATATGGATTCTGGTGTTCAGCCTTAACTTGTAAACAAGTCAAGCACTTTTCAGTATATTTAGCAATATCTCTTTTCATTCCAGGCCACCAGTACTTTTTCTCCAAATCAGTATACATCTTGGTGGCACCTGGATGAATTAAGTATTTTGATTTATGTGCCTCATTAACAATCATTTTTTTGACCTTAGAATCCAAGGAATCCAAATTCATCCAAAACAACTTTAATTCATTTATCATTCTCCTTAAGTACATTGACTTGACCAATGATCCTTTCATACTTTAAATTTTCCTCTTTCAGTGCCTCCACTTGTGCAAACCTAATTTGATAAAACAAGTATGAATTCACAATCAGTTTATATGACTTTACTTTAATTGAAGCATTGTTCGGTTTTCGGCTTAAAGCATCAGCTACCACTTTAGCTTTATCTAGATGATAAAGTATTTCACAGTCATAGTCCTTGACCAACTCTAACCACCGTCTTTGTCTCATATTCAATTCCTTCTAATCAAAGAAATACTTTAGACTTTTGTGATCAGGTTAGATAGTGCACTTCGTTCCATAAAAGTAATACCTCCTGATCTTTAACGCAAATACGACCGCTGCCAATTCAGGATCATGGGTTGGGTAATTTGCTTCATGTGACTTCAATTGCCGTGAAGCATAAGCTATCACCTTTTCTCTTTTCATAAGGACACAGCCCAACCCGACACGTGAGGCATCAGAATAATCTACGAAATCTTCTTTTCCTTCTGGTAATGCTAGGACAGGAGCTTTTGTTAACTTTTCTTCAAAAGTTGGAACGCCTTTTCTTGTTCTGAATTCAATTCAAATTTGGAATTTTTTGAGTTAGCTTTGTCAATGGGGAAGCTATTTTTAAAAAATCCTGAATGAAATGCTGATAATAACCGACTAAACCCAAAAAGCTTCTGACTTCAATTGGGTTCGTAGGAGGTGACCATTACATAATAGTCTGTATTTTGGAGGGATCCACCCAAATACCCTCCGCATTCACCACATGACATAAGAATTCAACTTATCAAAGCCAAAATGCATATTTAGAAAATTTTGCATATAAGCCTTCTTTTCTTAGCACATTGAACATCATGAAGATGCTGAGAGTGATCGTCTTCGGTTCGTGAATAGATAAGAATATCGTCAATAAAGACAATGACATAACGATCAAGCATAGGTTTACATACTCGATTCATGAGATCTGTGAAAACCGCTGGAGCATTTGTTAAACTAAATTGCATCACAACGAATTCATAATGCCCATAACGAGTACGTAAAGTTGTCTTAGGTACATCTTCTTCTCGTACCTTAACTTGATGATAACCTGATCTTAAATTGATCTTTGAGAACCTGCTAGCGTCTTGTAGTTGGTCAAAAAAATCATCAATTCTAGGCAAAGGATACCTATTCTTGATAGTCAACTTATTTAATTCACGATAATCAATACACATCCGCATGCTACCATCCTTCTTTTTAACGAACAATATAGGCGCACCCCAAGGTGAAACACTCTGGTGAATAAAGCCTTTATCCAAGAGGTCTTGGAGTTGAGACATCAATTCCTTTATTTCATTTGGTGCCAATCGATATGGCAATTTAGCCACTGGTTTAGCTCCAAGAACTATATCAAATTTAAATTCGATTTCCCTTGTTGGTGGAACACCTGGAAGCTCATCAAGGAAAACGTCTGGTAATTCTTTAACTATGAGGACTTCATCAAGTTTCTTTTCTTTCATTTCTTTATCAGGCACGTAGGTCAGAAATGCTTGATGTCCATGTCGTATGTAATTCTTGGCTTTCAACATTGAGCATGCAATTATGTTACTCTTTCTTTCTCCATAGATACAAATTTGTTCTCCCATTGGTGACATAAATTAAACAATCTTTCGATTGCAGACTATCGACGTATGATGCGGGGGCAACAAGTCCATGCTGATAATCACATCGAATTACATTAACTCTATTGGAATTAAGTCGATATTGTATTCCTCTCCTTGAATATTTACTTTACAGTTTCGACATATTTCATATAAGGCAAAACTGTTATCCCTAGCAATGTCAACTTCTAACACATGTACCAATTTACTTCTAACAAAAGGACTATGGCTAGCAAACTTTATAGATACAAAGGATTTACTAGCTCCAGAATCAAATAAAACATATGCAGGAAGGGAGTTGACTGAAAGGTACCTGTAGCGATATCAAGTTCAACTTGTGCTTCTTCTGTAGTAATTTGAAAAGCCATACCATGTGGTTTTGGATCTTCCAAATATTTCATGTTCTTTAGGGCCCTCGATCCTTCCGTAGCTTTGGCAACCCTAGTTTTCAACTTTGGATGATTATTTCTCATATGACCAGGCTTATAGCAATTATAACATAAATTTATAAGGCTGATACACTATGGGGTTGTATGCCCTGGTTTCCCACATTCATAACAAATTGGGTTCTTATAACGACATTCTCCAAGATGCCTCTTTCCACAGTGCTGACAATTACCAGACTCCTTGATCGATCCTAAACTCTTTACAGGGTTTATAAATATTACTTTCTTTGTAGGTATTGCAGGAACCATAATATCAGCCTTTCTCTTCCCATCATTTTCTTTCTATCTCTTCAGCTCCATCTCTCTTTCACGAGCCCAATTAAGAAGCTCCTCAAAACTCTCATATTTTGATGGAGAAGTAAATTCTCTGATTTCCATTTTAAGGATAAGATAGAACCGAGTCATCCATATTGTCACACCCTCAAAATCCACGTGCGGGGTTTTACCGCGAGGCGCGTGACAAACCAGGATCTCAGTCATTAGTTACTTAGAACGACTCTATATGAACTAATAAACAAAATCAGAGTTTAACTTTAAAATGTGCGGAAGTGTTTAAATAATATAAAGACTCAAATCAAAGTAATATGTAATGGAAATGCGCAAAACATAGACGCCCAATCATAATGCAAAACCCAAACATAACTGTTTAATTTGACATAATCCAAAAATAATATTTAAAACCATGCAGACAAGCCAACAATGCTGACTTGTTGGTGGTCCTAGGCATCCGACAATTTAACCTGAGAATAGCATACTAAACAAGTCAACACAATGGTTGGTGAGTTCAACAGTTTACATTTCAAATATAAAACATTAAGCAGTTGCAATGTACAAGAATTGTATTGTAACAGATAGCAAGTCTTTTAACAATAAATATTAATCATAGTGATTTCACAATTGAAGCTTATTTTGATAAGTTTGTTGCCTCCTACCATGACTTGCCAGGTCGTGACAAAGTTCATAGGACAATATTGCACCCGTTTGACCTCGAGTCGCACAGGTGGGGCTCATCAGACCCAGTAGTACTACCCAAATTTCCCCGCTATTCAATATTAACAATTCAAAAGTGTGAGGACTTTTCCATGGTAAACAACACTATATTAACATTATACACAACTTAAATATATAAAGCATTTGTGAATTACCAGTATGCTATCTCCCGTAAAGAGGCTATGTAAAAGAGTGGGGCATGAACTGACCTGATACGCGTAAGGGTACTTAAGGATTAACTTGACAAAGACAAATGGAAAGACAACCTTCAGAGGTTACTTAGAACAAACAAGTACATAAGTACACGTACACAGAAATTCCAAGGAAACCCTAGGTGCTCTACAATTAAAGAACTAAAGGTTTTATAAAGACACACACATGTGACCCAGTTGACCTGTTTGGCCTGTTCGTGACATATTAGTTGAAATATGATTTAAGCCATGTGTGACAACTTCACATGCAAAAGTATTATACAAATTATCCATGTGTATCATATTTCCTACACAAGTTCTACCTAGGTCACCACACCACATTAGATCATCATACAACTCATGCAAAACTCTAACAACTATCATGCTTAGTGTGACTATAACACAACTAGTGCATCATACAAAGATCAAATCATGCCTGACATATTCATATGACCCATAACTAGGAATTCCCATAACTAGGCCAAAACAGATAATTAACCAATTAAACATTCATACAACCCAATCAACATACTCAACCATATTAGAATTCATCCATGAACATAATAGCATGATCCTAACGTCTCAAACATGATAGATTCCTCATATGTAAGAATTTGTACAAATAAAGTTTCCTCTTTGGGAAAGTACATCCCAAATCCATCAAACAATCAATGTACTCATGAATTCATTACTAATATACCAATTTAAGCTCATAACAACACCTAGACATGATCAACGATACCTACTCATCATAATCCAAAGTTCATCAAAAATAAAGTTTCCCTTTTAGGAAAGTAATACCCAAAAGTGATATATTATCCATAGCAACCATAATTTCATCAATTTCATACCTAATCGAGTTCATAACATAACTAAACATGATCTACAACATCTAATTACATGATTCATCAATTTCATACCAAAAAGTTACTATATTTAGTAATGTATGAACTATTACATGTGTTCTTAAATTCCTAATGTTCATAACGACAATCTAACATCTAATCATCATCATAAACACATCCATAACATCAATTCATCAACAATTCAACATTCTATGCAAAATAAAATTACTATTATTAGTAACCTATGAACAACACATCAAATTCATCAATTTCTTGCACAATCAATGTAATATAGCATCCATATCATCTAATTAACATCCTACAATCATCAAACAACATCAATTTCATCAATCTTGAAAGTTCCCCAAATCAAAGTTTCTAGTTTTGACCTAGTTTGGTCTAGAACATCAAAATCCATAACAAAACTTGCTAATTAAACCCAAACTAGTATCAATACAACAATGCTAACATGAAATCATCATTAATTTCACATTATCATCATAATTTACAAAATAGGGTTCTTTAAAGTTCTAAAAATCGCAAAAATCACATGTTTCATACCTTTAGATGAGTTTAGATGGTGATTAACACTTGAAATCAACTTGTAGCACTTGATTAACACTTGAATTTGGCTTGGATTGCTTGTGCTATAATCAAAAACGAATTTGTTTGTGGAGAAGGGTGTTCGGCCGAAAATGGGTTTGGGGGCTAGGGTTGGGATTTTGTTCAACTTTACATAATTAGATTTTTACTCTTAAACCCTTCTTCAACTTTGTTTTATAAAAATTAACCCTTGTAGCATTCTTTTGTAATTTTAACTAAAAGTTATAAGTATTATTAGTCAAGAATCATAGTCATAAACATTTACAATAAGTCATACAACACATAGAAAAATATAAATAACACATAGTCAAGTTATAACGTAAAATTTACAAAATAAATATTTAAAATCTATAAACTCATAAATCACATAATCACAACCAATAATCAACATTATTAATTAGATTATCATTATTCATCATTGATTATAATTATTAGGTCACCAACGTTCAACGACAACTAGTGTGTGCTTACGACTCGTGTATGCAAGACTTAACGGAACTAACCGAGTTTGGTAACGGAAAATTACCGGATGTCACTTTATCCCCATGTTGAAAGAATTTTCGTCCCGAAAATTGCGTTACACGGTGAGTGTTCCGTCACTGGTCTACTGCATTGGCACACAGAAATTGAAATCGTGTGAGTTTTGGATGAGTTGTCACATCATCCCGATGTTAAAAGAAATTTTATCCCAAAATTTAAATCAATACCTTCGTCTGCAGACATCGTCTTGTCGAACAGTTGAGGATACTTAAGCTTCATTTGATCTTCACGTTCCCACGTGAAAATTGGTCCATGTCGCGTATTCCAATGAACTTTGACTATGGGTATCTTGCATTGCTTAAGTGTTTTCACCTCATGATCCATCACCTCGACTGGTTCTTCAATAAAGCTTAATTGTTCATCCACCTAAACTTCCCCTAGTGGTACGACCATTGTTTCATCAGCTAAACACTTCTTTAGATTCGAAACGTGAAATACATCATGGATTCCACTTAGTGAATCAGGTAGAGCTAGTCGATAGGCCACTGGACCTGTTCTTTCCAATATCTCGAATGGTCCAACATATCTCGGATTTAGCTTTCCTCGCTTGCCGTACCGAACTACACCTTTCCATTGTGAGACCTTCAATAAAACATTGTCGCCAATCTGAAACTAAAAGGGTTTCCTTCCTTTGTCAGCATAACTCTTGTGTTTGTCTCGTGCTGCAGCCATACGGTTTCATATCTGCACAATCTTCTCAGTTGTTTCATGTATTAATTCGGGACCCGTCAGCTGACTATCACCAATTTCATCCCAGCAAACTGGTGATCTACATTTTCTCCCATACAAAGCCTCAAAAGGTGCTACCTGTATGCTAGTGTGATAACTGTTGTTATAAGAAAATTCCACCAATGGCAGGTGAACTTCCTAGTTAATCCCGAAATCAATCACATAAGCACGTAGCATATCCTCCAACGTCTGTATGGTACGCTCACTCTGGCCGTCAATCTGTGGATAATAAGCAGTACTTATATCCAATCGTGTACCCAAAGATTTCTTTAGTGATTGCTAGAAGTGTGACGTGAAACGAGCGTCGCGGTTAGAAATAATCGAGATCGGTACACCGTGTCTTGAAACGATCTCTTTAAGGTATAGTCAAGTTAATTTCTCCATCTTATTAGTTTCCTTAAATGCAAGGAAGTGAGCAGACTTTGTCAGCCGATCCACGATAACCCATATCGTGTCACAACCAATATTAGTCCGGTGTAATTTAGTAATAAAATCCATGGAGATTTGTTCCTATTTACACATTGGTATCTCGGGTTGTTACAATAACCCAAATGGTTTCTGATATTCCACTTTAAACTTAGAACATGTTAGACATTTGCTCACATATGTAGCTACATCTGCCTTCATGTTAGGCCACTAGTAGTGCGGCTTCAAGTCATGATACATCTTGTTAGAGCCAGGATGTATGGAATGCTTGGATTTGTGTGCCTCACTCAGAACTAAATCCTTTAGATTCTTATAGGCAGGCACCCACAGTCTATCCATGAAGTAACGAATTCCATCCTCTTTCACCACTAGTTGTTTATCCATCCCCCGTAACGACTCAGAACTGACATTTTCTGCTTTTAAGCCTTCTATCTGTGCTTCCTTAACTTGTTCAGGCAGTTGGGTACTGATTGTAAGCTGTAAAGCTCGCTCCCGTCTGGGTTTAGCTGTTTCTTTCTAGCTTAAGGCATCGGCAATGATGTTTGCCTTTCTTGGATGGTATTTGATTGCACAGTCGTAGTCGTTCAACAACTCAACCGAGCACCTTTGCCTCATGTCCAGTTCCTTTTGCTCCAAGATACGTTGAAGACTCTTGTGATCGATGTAGGTAGTGCACTTGGTACCGTACAAGTAATGTCGCCAAATCTTTAAGGCAAAACCCACTGCACCCAATCCTAAGTCATGGGTGGTATAGTTCTTCTCGTGAACCTTTAGTTGTTTCGAGGCGTAGGCTATCACCTTATCTCGCTGCATCAAGACAGAACCCAATCCTTGAATGGATGCGTCACAATACACCACGAAATCATCTATTCCCTCTGGCAGTGCCAATATCGGTGCACTACAGAGTTTATGCTTTAATAGTTGAAAAGCTGATTCTTGACTCTCACCCTATTTATATGTTGTTCCCTTGTGAGTCAAAACTGTGAGAGGTTATGTTATCTTAGAGAATCCTTTTATGAATCGTCGATAATATCCTACTAACCCAAGGAATTGCCGTATCTCGCTTGGCGTTTTGGGTATAGCCCAATTCTTTATTGCCTCAATCTTAGCATGATCAACATATATCCCCTTCTCATTAACAATGTTACCTAGGAATTGCACCTCTCATATCCAAAAGTCACACTTAGAGAATTTGGCGTATAATTTCTTATTCTTCAATAGTTATAAGATCAATTGTAAGTGTTCTTCATGATCCTCCTTGGTCTTAGAATATATATCAGTATGTCATCGATAAACACAATAACGAACTGATTGAGATAGAGTTTGTACACGCAATTCATGTGGTCCATGAACACAGCTGTTTGTACACGCAAAAAGGACAGGGGCTCCCCAAGGTGAGGTGCTAGGTCGAATAAAACCCTTATCTAAAAGCTCCTAAAGTTATGATGACAACTCCTGCAGTTCGATTAGTGCTAATCGATATGGTGCCCTAGTAATCGGGGCTGCGCCGGGAGTCAACTCGATTTGGAATTCCACTTGGTGGTGAGGTGGTAGTCAAGGAAGATCCTCTGGAAACACCTCTGGAAAGTCACGAACTACGGGAATGTCCTCCATTTTTCTTTCTTCCGCTTGCTTATCGGTGATGAGTGCTAGGATGGCTAAACGACCTTTTCTCAATAACTTTTCTGCTTTCATGTACGAGATGATGCCTATCACCGCACCACTCCTATCACCTCTGACCGTAAGGATTTCATCACCAATAGGAATCCGTATGATTTTCTCATGGCGTATGACTTCCGCTTGCTTATTAGAGAGCCAATCCATGCCTATCACTATGTCAAAACTCCCCAGCATAACAGGCATAAGATCTATAGCGAAAGTATGACCAGCAAGCTCTATCTTGTAGTCTCTAAGGATATGCGTTACATGAATCTGTTTACCGTCGGCTAATTCTACGGTGTATTTAGATTCTAAGGCGGAGGGTGTATCACTTAAAAGATTATAGAACTTTATGGACACGAAACTTCAATCGGTTCCTGTATCGAATAGTATAGTAGCAAAACACCCATTAATGGAAAATCTACCAGTAACAGTCGTAGGGTCGTTTAGAGCCTCAACTGAGCCAATGACGAAGGCTCTTCCCTTAGCACCATTGTTGTTATTGCCACCATTACCATTGCCATTACCGTTATTGTTGTTGTTGCCATTTGTTGGACCGAAAGAACCAATGAGCCAAGATCAGGAAAACCTCTAAGTCCCACATGACATCACAACAATTGCTAAATGCTTCATCAGCAGTTTGACAAAGACTGAAGACTCAATAGCTGAAGATCAAAGATCTGAAGAACAACAGCTGAAGATCCCAAGTACTGAAGACCAGTACTGAAGTCTGAAGTACTGAAGAATACAAGTACTGAAGACCTCAAGTACTGAAGACTCAAGTGCTAAAAATCAACAGCTGAAGAACTAAAGAACTGAAGATCAACAACTGATTCACAAAGTCTAAAGACAAAGACTGAAGACATCAGCTGATGACAACTACTGAAGTCATCAGCTGATGACACATCTGAAGATCAAAGTCTAAAGACCAAGTGCTGAAGCTTTAAAGTTTGTCACAACAGCTGAAGAAGTTGTCTTCAGTTGTTGTGATGGTTTGTCTCTTTCAGTAGTTTGTATTTTCTCTTTTCAGTAGTTTGTACAACAGCTGAAGAGTTTGTTCTTCAGCTTTTATAGTTTCAGTAGTTGTAAACGACTGAAGAGTTTGTTCTTCATTCGTTGTATCTTTCGGTAGTTTCCTTTTCAGTCTTTTGTAATAAGTAGAACACTTAGCTTTTTGTAAGAATATGTCAGCTGTTTGACATCTTCAGTAGTTTAGGTGTTCTTTCAGTAGTTTGTTAATAACCGTTTGATGTCACTATCAAGTGACATCAGTATACGTCATTCTTCCTATAAAAGGAAGATGACCTCATTGTAAACGGTGCCGAAACATGTGAGTAATAGAAAATACCTTTTTGGCAGAATTGTTCTCTCTCTATATATTTGTACTGTTACATGCAAAATCATATGTGTTCTTGCTGTAATTGCTAATTCTCATGCTAAATCCGCTGCGAATACAACCTAATTGATCAAACTAGAGGCTGAGATCGTGTCACCGTAGTTGTTGTTGTTCTGGCCATTATTATTGTTGCGATTCCCATTCTTCCTCAGTTGTGGGAAGTTGCGCTTGTAATGCCCTTCCTTTCCATATTCGAAGAAACCTTTAGGAGTCTCTTGAGTTTGTTGTGGCTTCCTCAACTGTTCACCACGACAGTCTTTAGCTGCCTGTCCCATCTTCCCATAGCACTGGCATTTGAAGCTATCACATCTTCCAACATGGTGGTAGTTACACCGGGTGCACTTGGGATGTTTACCGCCATAACCACTAGGTCCTTGATTGTTGGAAGCCATCTAGTTGAAGTTTTGGTTGTTATCGAACCTCTGTTGTTGTTGCTGAACCGGCTGTTGTTGCTGAGGTTGGGGTTGATACTGGACGATGATGCTTTGTTACTGTTCGAACCATCCCACTTTTTCTTATCGTCGGGCACGCTCGCCACAGCGCCCCGCTTTGGTAGACATCCTTGCTCCACTGCTTGGTCAGTCAGCTTATGAGCTAGACGAATGGCTTGTTGAATCATAGCAGGGTTGGAAGCTGTCACCATGCTTTGAATTTTCGGCACCAATCCCCGGATATAATGCTCAACCCTCTTGTGAATTTCATTCACCATCCCCGGGCATAGGTGGCTTGTTCATGAGTTCGGGTGGTGTAGGCCTTGATTTCCAAGCCCTGCATCTTAAGTTGCCAGAACTCCATCTCCAGCTTCTATATTTCATTGCGAGGACAGTACTCCTCAGTCATGATCTCCTTGAATTCAGCACAAGGAAGCTCATTAGCCATGGCTTGGCCTATAATTTGAACTTGTGCGTTCCACTAGGATAGAGAGGCACCTTCCAGGGTCCCGGTGACATACTTCACCTGATCAATAGGTGGGCAGTTGCATTTGGAGAAGACAGACTCTGTCTTCTCTAACCATCGCACCAGTCCTACAGCCCCTTCAGTCCCACTGTAGGTATGTGGTTTACAGTCCATAAAGGATTTATAGGTACACACCGGTGGTCCTGTTTTAACACAACAAACATTGATCATATATTCTATTCAGTTAACCAGGATATTTGATTTAACTTTCCTTCATCGTTTACCTGTTGGCTGTCCCGGCTGGGCAGCAACCACCGCTTCCTGAACATGTTCTTTTATTAAGGCAGCTAATTCAGCAGGCATCATGTTTATGGCACTGCCGCCATGGTCTCTGGCGCCACGTCCACGTCCGCGCCCACGTCCACGTCCGCACCCACGTCCACGTCCATGTCCACGTCCAGGTCCACCGGCGTCCATTTTTCACTTTACATTAACAAATACAATAATGAGTAACATCAAACACATTTATCTCATAGAAGTACAGTAAACAATAAGAAATAATGAATCATCACAACCACAACATTCTTAACAAAAATGATAAGCAAGATAAATAAATTGTAAATGAGTCATAAAGTATTCACCAATGTCAAAATTTAAGTTTGTCGTTCGGGTGGGGAAACAACCCTTCCCACATAGGTTTCAAAAGAGAGAAACACTACATAGGCTAAGTCATATAAAGGAAATCAATCGACAACATCTGACCCATCGCTATCATCTTTCATCTCCTCCGGTTCCTCCTCCTCAGGTTCCTCCTCCTAGGGTTCCTCCTCCTCCTCGGGGGCCTCCTCAGGATTGTCATCCTCAGGGTCCTCTGCCGGAGCAGGAGCTATAGCAATCTGAAGCACTCCTAGTTGGGCTTCTAAGATAGCAAGTCTGTTATCAGCTGCTGCATCCCGCTGTTCCCGAGCACTCACGCATCTTTAAGTGCAAATATATCGTCTTCCATGAGGTAACACCCATCTAGGCTCTTCCCGTGTCACTCCTCGAGCGCATCCAATCGATGTCGTAGTCCATACACCTCGTGCTATAGTGTATGGTTATCACTCGTGAGTCGCCTGACACGTTGTGTAACACCCCGAAATTTTGTTTAAAGAAAAGAAAAAGAAAAGTCAATAGAAAGAATAGATAATGGACAAAAGTGGAGGGGGATAAAGTGTACAGAGTACAAAAGTCTAATATTTTATATTAGAAATGGGTATGGCCGCCCATATCAAAAGCAGGAAACTGCTTTTGCTTTCGGAGGAAGAAGAAGAAGAA
>BJCO01829806.1:0-10041 GCA_018326465.1 Flaveria floridana | reverse complement strand
GAATAAAAACTAACAAACTAATACTAACCTCATCTTCCATCACCGCGATTTTTAAAGTAACTTTAAAAAAATTTTGGAAACTAAAAATTTTGGACAAAACTCGGGGTCACTTGGTCCCCCACTCGGCCCACACTCCCTTTTTATACCCCCTCGTCCGAAACAATCCTCCTCGCCTCGAAAAATGGGCCCTCGCTGACGTGGGCGAGGGTCACGTCCCATCCCTCGCTGACTTTGACTTATCCCTCGCCGGCGAGGGTGCAGTCACATCCCTCGCCTGGTTTATCGTGCCCCTCGCCTGGTTTATCGTGCCCCTCGCCTAGAGAACAGCGCCCTCGTCTCGACTACCGCATCCCTCGCCTCGATTAGTGGACCCCTCGCCGGTTGAAAAGGTGATGTGGGCGAGGGACATGTCCAATCCCTCGCTGACAAGACGCATACCTCGCTGACGTGGCGAGGAGCAGGTCAAATCCCTCGCCTGCTCCTCGCCGGATGTTTTTTTTTAAGTAAAAGATTTATCACACGTGGGCGAGATATTGGACACGTGGGCGAGGAGATATTAGCTGACGTGGGCGAGGAGATATTAGCTGACGTGGGCGAGGATTCATGAATTTTCCTCGCCTGTGGGCGAGGGTCAAGGTCAATGGTCCATTTTCGTATTTTTTTCGGTCAATGGTTAATTTGGTAAATGGATTTGGTCAATTGGTTATTTTCGTAATTTTCCCTTTTTAAATTCAAGCTATTCGGTTTCCGGTTCCAACAGGTTCAGTTTCAGCTGGTTCGAACAGGTCGCACCGACAAATTCTAGATGGAAAAGTACACCCTTTTGACATTCCTGTGAAAGCTTGACTAGTTAACAACAAAACATCTGTAAATTGTAAAACCATCAATGTCGTTGCAAGCTGACATATTGATTTCATATTTAAACAACTTAGAGCCTATAGCAATCCCTTCAATTCGACGACAAAAACAAAACAAAAAACAAAACCAAAATGAAATTTGGAAAAGAATTCACTTCACAAATGGTACCCGAATGGCAAGAAGCCTACATGAACTACAACTACCTCAAGAAAATCTTGAAACAAATCTTGATTTTCCGGCGACAGAAGCTGAACCACACATCTCCACCACACCCAAAGAAAGATAAACTGTTAAAAAAACGATCTTTTTACAGAGCTTTTAGTGGGCTAACGAACCAAATTGGTGATTACAATGGCAGTGATGACGACGCTGAAGTGATTCTTGTGAGTGAAATACAGGGTGTTGAAGACCCACCGGAGTGCTGGAGTTATCAGACTATGTTTTTCCGGTCGCCGGAGGAAGGAGCAGAAAATGAGCTTGTGTTCTTCAGAAGACTTGATGATGAGTTTAATAAAGTACTCTGTTTTTATAAGGGTAAAGTGGATGAGGTGATGATGGAGGCTGAAGAGTTGAATAAGCAAATGGATGCTCTGTTTGCTCTTAAGATCAAGATCAGCGATCCCCATTTTCATAGTTCATCTGAAATATCAGATTCAGGTAGTAATAGTTCACTCAAGAACATAATTATTAAAAGGGGTTGTTAACAGTTTATAAAATCTTGCTAATTTTGGAAATTTTTAAGGTTTTTCGCCGTTGGAGGAGGTTCAGGAGCTTGAAGAAAGAACAGAGAGAAACCACAGAAAGATGGTTTCTTTAGATGTTCTTGATCATGTGAAGATCAATGTGACACCAGAATCTGCTGTATCAACCTTGAAAAGTATATTCGATGGCGCGAAATCTGATTTATCGTTTAGTAAAAGAGAGCTTAAAACTGCACAGGCGAAATTGAAACAGGCTTTTGTAGAGTTTCATCGAAAGCTTCGGCTTCTGAAGAGCTACTCGTAAGCATTCTTGTTTGATTACATAAAGATTAACAAGAACGCTATAGCGATTAACTTGTGTTTTTTATATGATATTGACAGTTTCTTGAACCAATTGGCTTTCTCCAAGATCATGAAGAAGTATGACAAGGTCTTAAATCTTTTTTTTTATTTTTGATCATTAATTGTGTTTATGTGGTGGGTCAAGATTTGACATTTTTTGGTTTAGGTCACATCAAGAAATGCATCAAAAGCTTATCTAGATATGGTTAAGAGTTCTTACTTGAGCCAATCTGATGAGGTAAAATTACAAAATCAGAATTTACTGTGCTGTAACTTGCAGATTAATCAAAAAGTCCTAATTTTTCTGGTTCTTTTAGGTTGTTAAACTCATGGAACGTGTAGAATCTGCGTTTATTACATATTTTGCCAATGCAAATCGAAGTCAAGGAATGCGCGACTTAAGGCCACGAGCTAAACGAGACAAGCATCGAGTGACATTTTTTGTGGGTAAGTTGAAAAAAGTCAGTTACCGCGTAAAAAAAAATTTAATCTAGTTTCTGATATGCAGTTCATCCATCGCTGCAGGCTGTTTCTTTGGCTGCTCAATAGCACTTGTGGTGGCGATCATCTTAACAATACACGCGAGAGATCTTCTCAAGAGTGAAGGTCGTGACCAATACATGCTTAACATATTTCCATTGTACAGTTTGTTTGTGTACATTGTGCTGCATATGCTAATGTATGCTGCAAACATATACTTTTGGAAGCGTTTTCGTGTCAATTATTCTTTCATTTTCGGATTCAAACCTACTACTGAATTGGGTTACAAAGAAATCCTACTTCTCAGCTCTGGTCTATTAGTACTCACTCTTGCAGCCGTACTCTCAAATCTTGAAATGGAAATGGATGAAAGAACTCAAAGTTTCACAACTCTAACTGAACTGGTCCCTCTAGGTTTAGTCACTGTAAGAATTTCCTATTTCGCCCCCTGGTAAATTCTATAAACCGAACACGTATGTAACGAGCTCTAAATTTTTGTTTGTAGGTTGTACTTTTGATACTGTTTTGCCCGTTTAACATCATGTATCGCGCAAGCAGATTCTTTCTCATAGTGAACCTGTGGCACTGTGTTTGTGCACCTCTTTATATGGTCACCTTCCCTGATTTCTTCTTGGGAGATCAGTTGACTAGCCAGGTAATTGACTTTTTGACTTCCTGTTAGGACTTCAAACGAGCAGAGCTCGAGCTAAAACACTTTAGGCTAAGGTAGAGCTATGCTCAAATCCAATACACACGTCTACTTGGTTTGAGTCATGCAAATGGTCTAAACAGAATGTTTATTTCTTTTTATCGTTTTCATGTTTCAGGTTCAGTTGTTGAGGACTGTAGAATTCTACATCTGCTACTATGGTTGGGGTGACTTCAAGAAGAGATCAAACACATGTAACCAAAGCAATATTTATGAGTTGTTTTATATATTTATCGCGGTTATCCCATACTGGTTTAGATTCCTACAGGTAATTTACCTAAACTTGACACACATGTTAGCAAGCTATATTTGAAGTTTGATATGATCTTTGGTGTGACACGTTTTGTTGTGGCTCAGTGCATGCGTCAAGTGTTCGAACAGAAAGATTATGATCCTGCAATGAATGGGCTCAAGTACTTGTCGACGATTGTTGCTGTTGTAACAAGAACTATTTATGTTCAGAAGAGAGGAACGGCTATGAGAATCATAGCAGCGTCTAGCTCGGGTGTGGCTACAATTTATAACACCTACTGGGATATTGTTAAGGACTGGGGTCTTCTTTGTAGGGACTCCAAGAACCCTTTGTTAAGAGATAAACTCATTTTACCAAACAAATCAGTCTACTTCCTAGCAATGGTAATAATATTAAGGCAATGTCGCATGTTAATAATTCATATCATGACTCGTTGGATGGTAATAATCATAGATTTGCACTTGCTTTTCACTAGATTCTGCTTACAAGAAACATACATTTCCTCATTTCACTAGTAATCATCGTTATTAGTGAAATCGAGTGGAATTAAAATGCATATCTATGATGATTATACAAATAAGATTGCCATTTCCAACAAAAGTGAAATTTAAAAGTATTAGGTTGTTAAATTACCAGTATAGATTATTATCGATCATATGAAAAATCATATTAAATCATATTTGTCTAATATTAATTGATGCAACTTTATTTCATTGTTGAGTGTTTCTTGTGTTTCATAACTGTTCATAAACTTGTAGGTAATGAATGTTATATTGCGACTCGCATGGATGCAAACGGTTTTAGATTTCCATGAAGCTCCTTGGCTCCATCGAAGTGCAATGATATTCATAGTTGCTTGTTTGGAGATCGTGCGTCGTGGTTTATGGAACTTTTTCAGGGTGGAAAACGAGCATTTGAACAACGTTGGGAAATTCCGAGCTTTTAAGTCCGTCCCCTTACCTTTTAGCTATGAGGACGAGGAGAAGGAACTATGATCCACTTGTACATGACATAAACAAAATAGTGAGTTACATGTTTTTGAATTCATTGATTTACATATTTCTTAATACTTAGAGGTTGTTTGTTAGCTATTTAGTGGTTATTAAGAGGCTATATCTTAATGATTCATAGTCTTTTTATGATTAAAAGGTAACATGTAATCTGAATAGTTAAAAGATAGCATCTTAATGGTTACCTTTTAACCATTCAGACTTAAAGTTATCTTTTAATTATTAAGAGTATATCAAATAGTCCTTTAATACTTATGGTAAAGAGATAGTTTGCATAAATGTATATTTAAAATGTTGTATTTGATATAAAAAATATTTTCTTTTCATTTATGATGATGTGTTTGTTTATTTTACTATACGAGTTATATTTATATTTACTTCAAACTTGGTATTTATAACTAATACATTTTCAAACCACACGACTATAACAATATTGGTGCATTTGGTCGGTGTTGTCACGTCACATGTTTTAATTGGACCGCTAATGTTTTTTCTTTTATTGTGCACTTTTTTTATTGCATTAAAGGTTTTTGGGTGGAAACTTAACATTAAATGGATGCTCGTTCACTTGTAAGACAACGGCTCCATTCTTGAAACCACCTGGGTTCGACCACCTGCTCCCCCTGGTTTTAATTTTTCTTAAATTTCTTTTTCTATGTTTTTTACTTTTCTTTTTTCCAGTTTTTTTATTTGCTAATTTGATTGTTTACCCATTGACTTCCTGTTTTATTCCTTTTTTTTAAGACATTCTTTTTCCTAACATTCCAAAATACACAATCATGATTTACAACTTATTTTTTAAAATTTTTAGACCTGTCACATGTTGTTAAATTGCAGTTGCATCGACAAATACTGTACGTGTTCTTGAAATCTTTTTCTTCATGTGTGTGATTCCTCTCCTAGTTCTTCGCTTATGATATTTATATTATGTGTCAGTCTATTGGTTTTTCAGTTTATACCTTTTAAATTATAATCTCTTTTGATCAATGAAAGTTATTCGTCTCTCTTCTCCCAACAATGGGTAAACAAGTTCTATTTGTTCGTTAAAAGATGGACATTATCATACTTGTCACCAAACATAATCTCTCTCTCTTTTATGAAGAGATCATGTTGTAACAAGGTGAGAGAATGTACATGTTTTTTTTCAATTTAGACGATTGTGAGTGTGGTGGCAAGTTTGATAGTACTTATACATTTGCAACTTGTAGAGCCCAACTGTCCTCGTATCAACAATTGGTGGTTGTTAAATGGCATACGGGGTTCTATTGGTGTGTCTTTTACACGGTGAAGGGTGTTCATATGTCTGTACTAACTACTAAGCACTAATTACGTGTACTTTGATGATATTATTGATTATCTTCATTAAATAACTGCACATGTTGCTTCAATGTGTTTGCATTTCATATAATAATATTCACCCGTTAGCAAGGCTTCGTTTACTTGCTTATATGACAAGCGGCTCATATGACAAGCATAATGTAATGCATGCTCGTTTATGTGCTCCTTATTCCTTCATTATTTTTTGTATTACGTGTAGATAATTGACAATATTCAATTCCACCAAGTGAAAATCTAGTTTTACATATTTGCCCCTTGTCTTGCTAATTTCATGATGTGCACATAACTATAGATATCATGTTGTTGTTATATATTTTATTAGGATTTTTACTTTCAGAGACTTGGTTCTGGAGGTTTTAGTGAAATAGAAAACATTAGACATGTAGAAGAGCATCATCTAAGTATAAAGAGTTATCAAGGAGGTTTAAATTCGAATTTGTAATTTTATTTCATTTCTATATTTATTTCCTATTTCACCTTAGCTTCATATCTTGAACCATGATGTTTCTTAAGTCTTAACCAAGTTTCATGCATGGTAGAACTTTGTAAAAATTTTGATCAAATTTTCTACTGATGGCCGTTGATGTCTCTACAATGTTTAAGAAATAAGCTTTCGTCTAATTAAGGTCATCAAATATTTTAGACCACCATTTAAAAATTATGATATATAATTAGTAATATTTTTGTAAGTTGTTATTTAATGATTTTTTTTAATAAGCCGAGTTTTAAAGTGTAATAAAGTTAAACAAAATAACTAATTAAATAACAACATAAATGAACAAAATGAATAACAATATTAAAAGTTGATATCCACTACAAGAAATGTCAGTAATAGCGGTGCCGCTATTAGCGGCGACAGGCTCATTAGCGGCGATTGTAGAGTATTAGCGGCGACATCTTTAGCGGCGACATCTTTAGGGGCGACCCATTAGTGGCGAACATTTGACCAATAGCGACTAACTTTTAGCGGCGACCCATTAGCGGCGACATGTCGCCGCTAATACCTATAGCGGCGACAAGTTGGGGCATTAGCAGCGATAACTGTCGCCGCTAATGACCGAATATTTTGTAGTGATCGTTTATCACTAAAATGAAACCCACAAATTTCGTTTTAACCGTGTGTGGTGTAAGAAACACATACGTAGCTTTTAAAATGGCTATAAACTTTTAACGATCCTTTTTAGATTTTGTTGAAACTTGATTATAGTTAACTAGTTTCAGTAAACCCGTGTATTACACAGTTTTAATAAATAAAATATTAAATATAATAAAATCTATAAAATGATATACTAAGACATGATATCATTGGAATTACATATAAGCAATAACTATAAGTAATAAATGAACTTTTAATTTTTATAAATTAAACATTTTATTTCAAAATAACGGTTTAAAATTTTTTTATTTTTAAGAATGTTCTTAATTACTCCCTATTTTAATTATTTTTGTATTATCAAAAATTTACTTTAGAAAAACCAATTTTAAAATATTACGTAAAATAGTTTGATTTTTTAGAAAAAAATCTTTTTGTAAAAACTATTTTTATAAATAACATTAATAAACATATCTCTTTTTTAATTTATTAAAAACTAATTATAATGTAAAAATATAAAAATATATAATATTATTAATAATTAATACAGTTATTTAATAAGAGAGAAAAGCGGGAAAAGTCTGATAAGAATAAATATGGTGCTGACACGTGACATACACATTTACCATTTTATTGTAATAGGAAGATTTTATTAAATGGTTTTTTTCCTAACATTCAGATGAAGATTTAACCAATTTTTGAATCAAATTCCAAATAAAAGTTACATTGTGGTAGCAGTACAAAACAATTGTTCGTAAATCATACATGATTCTGATCTGTTCAAGTTTTATCACATAATATTGTTGACATATTGCTAGCTTATGTCACACAACATAATACTTGTATTGTTTTCTTTTTAAAACGATAACTTTTCATACCTATCTAATTTATTTATTATTCTACTCCGTTGTCTAACAAGAAATTGACCCCTTGATGGTATTGAATTAAATGTTCTTTGGTGATACTTGTATTGTAAAAAAATTAGACAATTCGTTTATACCTGATTTAATTGAAAACTATTTTAAGGATAATTTTATACATACCAAATGGTATAAACTTTTGGTAACATGAAAATTAAATGGTGAGAGTTTTTAAAATAGAATATTCAAGAATACAAAAATGCGTTTTGTTATTTATGAAAGTCACATCAAATCAAAAGATTTTCTAAGAGTAAATTATAAATTATTTCCTTTATTAATATATGAAATTACATGCTATGTCATTTACTTTTAATCTATATCTATATCTATTCCATACTATATAATAAAAAGTATTTGAATATTTATAATTTATAAACGTAACTTTTTATTTATTATTATTATAATAATACGTAACTTAATCATAGGAAATATTTATATATTTTTTAATTATATTGTTTTCATATTTTCAACCCGTGTATTACACGGGTTTACTAAAACTAGTAATTGCATATAATGTTCTTTTATTAAATGATTTGCACACATATTGTCCTTTACACTAACCATCATCTAAATATACAGTTAACTCAGTTATGTGTCTTCTCACATGAAAGTACTTTTATCATTTTTTTCACGTCTAATATATTAAAAAAATTATAAAATATAAAAATTTTAAATGAAAAAAGAAAATTAAAAGATATCGGAGCGTTTGGTAAGTTGGTAAAACCAATCACTCTTGGTGTATGTTCATTGGACTAATCATCAAAACTTTTATTGACAACAACATCCCATAAAATTTACTAAAGTAAAAAGTCTAAGTCACAAATCATTTAGAATGTCGGAAAATTAACAATAAATACAAAAAATACATGTAAATACTTCATAAACTACTCACACAAATAAATAATGAAAAACCAATAAGAAATACAAACTTAAAAATTACCTGTGATTCTTTGAATTACCTATGTAATTGTAAAAGCCAGAAATGAACTATGAGTCGCTCGTTAATTGTCACACCCCAACCTTGACGACGGAAACGTCGAGATATGAGAGTTAATATCGTTCACAGCCACATAACGCTATTATTAAATCTAAATATATTATTCATAAGTTTCAAATGTAACATTACAAACATAAGTCTCTAACAAAGATAACATCATGATATAAAAGTTAAATGTGACAAGTTTATCCTTTTATTTCTCTAGGTCCAATCCTAGATGTGATAAGCTTCAAAAAAGTAATCATACTTGAGTATTTTCTGAAACATATTAAAAATAAAAGGTCAACAATAATGTTAGTGAGATTTCCATAGTTTTCAATACATAAGTATATAAAAGATGGCAATTCATGTTGTAAGTTAGAGAACAAAGTAATTAGGGATGTAAGACAGAATGCACAATCAAACCTTGATAGATTTTTACAAGTTTCAAACGTTTACAAGTATATACGATTAGCTAAGTGAACTTGGATCAACCAAGCAGACTTGTCAGGCCCATAGATCTATGACGTCGTCAGGCTAGCAATAGTTAATAATTGTACATATATTCGATATTACATGGTAGCTACAAAGGTCAACTAACCACAACATACAGGTGAAATGCCATAAGTTTACAAGAATCAAACGTGTTTACAAGTGCAATGTTTATAAAGTAACATGTTTCACCCTAAAGTGTAAAAATAATAAAAAGTGGTATATAAATACTCACATGGAAAACTATTATAAGTTTGACGACTAATAAGAATAATAATAGACGTCGTTCCAACATGTATCATCACAAGACACCTAAATATGTATATATATTCACAAGGTTAAAGTTTTAATAATAAGTTTAATGTTTTAACGTGAACTAGGATTTTAGGTGGAATTTAGGGATTTTTATAAGTATGTTAAATATTTTAAGAAAGAATTTACCACTTATGTGTTTTAATAGAAAAAGCAAATAAAATAATACATCTTTTTGTATATAGAAATGCAAAGGAAAAAATATTTGTAATAAAATTTAGTTATAAGTTGGAATAAGCTTTCATAACTTTTAAAATAATTATCATTTATAAATATATGTAGATATTGTTGAATAAATATTTTAGCGATTTAAACCACTATTTAAAGTCTATTTCATAAGAAAATAAACTAAATATATTATTTATCTAAACTATTTAATAAAAATATTGAAATATTTTATTAAATAAATTTATAGAAAATAATATGGTGTCTTAAAAATTTAATAAGTTTATAAATAATTTTTTATAAATAAATATATTTAGTTATAACATTTGTAAATAAATTTTATAATAAAACATCAAAGGTTTTACAAGAATAATTTTACAGAAAATAATTAA
>BJCO01829802.1:3844-16009 GCA_018326465.1 Flaveria floridana | reverse complement strand
AATTTACTTAAATGCAACCATAATGACTAGCATAATATACATATGAGACACTATAATGTACAGATGCAAACACACATATATGCAAGGTATACACATGAGACGCTGACTAGATCTACAACTAATTGATGAGAGCTTCAGGTCAATGCTTTAGCATAGCAGAGAAGATCATCTAGGCGTGTTGATGAGAGCTTCAGGTCAATGCCACCGCATAGGAGAGAAGATCATCACTCCAGGTCAATGCTTTCGCATAGCAGAGGAGATAAACAAACATCTTTTCCTATCTAATGTATGCATGTATATACAATAATGAGCTATAGAGATTATTTAATGTTTGACTTAGAGGGAATTATCACCGAGTCGCCATCCTAGTGGGAAATACCATAAGCTTCACATCGATAACCTAATCCCAAAATGATAAACTCCGTACAGATGCAAGACAGCAATCAGCAACTCTCAACTAAGTTTTAGACAATACTTGTTTCTTTGTGCAGACCAAATTATAATGAGGATGATCCTTATCACTGAGTTATGATCTTTAATTTGGCTGCATGATCACTTGTTTACTTCGTTTTCGGGCTGAGTCTACCATGCATATCCCAGCACAAGTTGTTCCCCTCTTTCTTAATTCATTTTCTTGAAATCCTGAGAGAATAAAAATTTATAAAATTAATATTATAATTAATCTCCCACGAAATTTTTATTTGATAGCTGTTTTATTATAAAATTTCTGTTTTTCAGGATTTCTTAACAAATAAAGTAAAAGAAAAGAAAATGAGTAAAGAGATATGTGACACAAGAATTGTCAAGGCAGACAATAAAACACAAAAAAATATTTACATATCTATAGATTAAACGGATTCTATTTTCAGTAAAGGATTGTCAGAAAGATATCAATCCCAACATGGAGATCGGTTCATAAAAACGTGGTTTATCAAAAGTTTTTGTGAAAAGATCAGCCTTTTGTTTTCTTGTTTCAATGGGAATGATATCAATGAATCCCTTTTCCTAAGCATCACGGATGGCATGAATTCTTGTTTCGATGTACTTGGTTCGAGTATGATGAATAGGATTCTTGGCAATTCCAACTGCAGCTTCATTATCACAGAACAATGGTGTATGAAGGAAGTTGATGCCATAATCCATCATCTGATGTTGGATCCAGACACTTGGCAGCAGCAGCTTGATGCAGTGATGTATTCAGCTTCCCCTGTGGATAAGGAGACTGTTGTTTGCTTCTTGCTTTGCCATGAAACAAGACAATCACCCAGATATTGACATCCACCAGTGACTGATTTTCTGTTTATCCTGCAACCACCATGATGACTATCAGAATAAGCATGTAAATCAAAGTTCCCACCTTTTGGGTACCAAAGCCCCAAGCGTGAGGAACCCTTAAGGTAACGAAAAATGCATTTCACAGCTTTTTCATGTGATTCTTTAGGGTTAGCATGGAAACGAGCACAGTGGCACACGGAGAATGTAATGTCTAGACGACTAGCGGTTAGGTACATGAGAGATCCGATCATCGAGCGCTAACGATGAGCATCCACGGACTTCCCATTTTCATCAGGCGTCAAGCATGTTTGAGTAGTGAAGGGGGTTAGTTCTGTGTCTGAGTTGTCCATTTGGAACTTCATGAGGATTTCTTTGATGTACTTCTCTTGGTGAATAAGAATGCCTTCAGATTTCTGTTCCACCTGCAAGGTCAGTTCTGTGTCTGAGTTGTCCATTTGGAACTTCGTGAGGATTTCTTTGATGTACTTCTCTTGGTGAATAAGAATGCCTTCAGATTTCTGTTCCACCTGCAAGCCTAAGAAGAAGCACATCTCCCCCGTCATGCTCATTTCGAATCGATCCTTCATCACTCTTCAAATTCTCTACACAGCTTCTCATTTGATGATCCAAAGATAATATCATCAACATACACCTGAACTATCAGCATTTCACCATCAACCTCTTTCTTGAATAGAGTCATATCTATAGTCCTGTGAGAGAAAACTTTACTGAGCAGATACTATGTCAGGGTTTCATACCAGATACGGGGAGCTTGATGCAACCCATACAATGATTTGTCTAACTTGTACACTTTGTCTGGATGGTCTGGATCCTCAAAACCCGGTGGTTGACATACGTAAATCTCCTCATCAATGTCTCCATATAGAAAGGCACACTTAACATCCATCTGAAAAACTTTGAAGTTCTTGTGAGCTGCGTGTGCAAGAAAGATTCTGATGGCTTTAATGCGTGCAAGTTGAGCGAACACTTCAGTGTAGTCTATTCCTTCCTCCTGAGCAAAACCTTGTACTACTAAACGAGCCTTGTTTCTAATAACTATACCATGATCGTTCAGCTTGTTTCTAAACACCTATTTGGTACCAATGGGGCATTTGTTTGGAGGTAGGTCGACTAATTCCCAAACCTTTAGCTTCCTGAATTATTGCAACTCCATTTGCATAGACTCGACCCAACTTAGATCTTCAAGTGCTTGTTTATAATTCTTTAGAACAATTTGAGATAAGAAAGCAGAATAGAGACACTCATTAATAAACCCACTCTGACTTCGAGTCCTTACGCCATCAGTAATTGATCCAATGATGTAATCATGTGGATGGTCATTCAAGGTCTTAAATTTTGTGTTAAGCGTTGATGGATTGGATTGGGGTGTAGATGTGGGATTGGATGGTTGAGATGCAATGGATGAGCTTGTCTAGGAGATGGAATCAGAAAGTGGAACTGGGTTGGTAATGGGAATTGGATTGGAATTTGATGAGGATGGTACATCTGATAGAGAGATTGGGTTGGGTGTAGATACGGGATTAGGAGATAGTGGTGGAGAGGATGGAATATCAAATGATACGTGAAGTAATGAAGTGACGGCTGGTTGTGGTTGTGGTATAATAGGATTAACTGATGTGTGAGGAGTGATGTCATCATCATAAGGATTTGGGAGATTGAATGATTTGAAGACAGTGGTATAATTGGAAAACCATGCTGGTTCGCTTCCAATGCTTGTGGAGTTAGATTCCTGCCAATCAACATAGTATGAGTCTTGCACAATCCGCATTCGTTTGTTGTACACACGATACGCTTGTTGTGTCTCTGAGTACCCCACAAAGAAGCATTCATCAGAAACTGCTCCAAACTTTGTCTTCTGATCTTGGGTATTCAGCAGAGTACAAGAGCATCCAAATGGATGCAGAAAATCAATCAAGGGTTTTATACCGCGAAACAGCTGATATGATGTCTTCATCTTGTCTTTGATGATTAGTACTCGATTTAGAACATAAGCTGCACAATTTACTGGTTCTGCCCAGAAGATAATTGGAAGCTTTGACTCAATCAGCATAGTCCTAGCTGCTACCACAAGAGTTCGGTTTTTCCTTTCGGCAACACCATTTTGTTGTGGTGTCCTTGCAGCGCTGAACTGTCCGAGAATACCTCTTTACTCACAGAAAGAATTGAAGATATGGTTTCAGAACTCAGTTCCGTTATCACTTCTGATGGCTTGAACCTTTCTCTTCCCCAGAACTTCAATCAATGGAATTAACTTCATTAACTCTTCAGCTGTTTCGTTTTTATGTGTAAGAAATCTCACCCATGAGTATCTTGAATAGTCATCTGTGACAACCAAACAATAAGATTTCTTAGCAGTTGACTTTACACTTATTGGGCCAAATAAGTCAGTATGTAACAATTCAAGGGGATGAGAAATTGAGTTTTGAATTTTAATTTTGTGTGGCTTTTTGTGTTGTTTTCCTTTAGCACAAGCCATGCACTTTTCTACCACTGAATAATCTTTCAGTGGTAGTCCCCATATTAAATTGTTCTTAACCAACTTATTTAATATTTTAAAGTTAATATGTCCTAAACGTCTATTCCACTGAAAAGATTCTTGAGACGAAGCTTTAGATAGAAAATAAGTCACGGTAGAAGTTGATTCATTTGATCCCATATTAAGCAAATATGTATCATTTTGCCTTGGAGCTCGCATAATCACCAACTCTTCAGGGATAGAAAACTCTGGATTCATGAATAGGCATTCGTTTGCAAGAAACCGCACTGGAATATCCTTATCATAGATTTGTGATACACTAAGAAGATTGAACGCCAACTCAGGAACATAGTTAACTTTCTCTAAGGTCAGTGAACCATTTGAGACATCTCCTTGGCCAATCAACTTTCCACCCTTCTTGTCTCCAGCAAAAGCCACATATCCTCCATCAATGATTCTGTAATTTGTCAACAGATCCTTCAATCCAGTCATATGTTTGGAACATCCACTATCTACATGCCAAACACTATTTACAGTGGCTCTGGATGATTCCAGTTTTCTGCCGCGAGAGCACGATCACATTGGCATGCAGGAACGGTTCTTTTGTATTCCTCCACAGCTGCATGCTTGGCTTCTTGAATCATTTCTTCCATGTTTGGTTCTAACTTCCATTCTTTATTAGCTTCAGCATCTGCAGTCTTTGAGTCATCAGCAGCTCTCCTAGTTTCCATAGCAGCAACCTGTTCCTCATAACTTTCCCTGGCACCTCCCTAACTTTATCCTTGACATCCACAGTTTTATAAACCAGACCTTCATGAACGACTTCATCCTGAACCAAATTATCTCCCTCTTGAACTTTAGCTTCACTTTCCTTTACCTTTTTGTCTTTACCAGCTTTGTCATCAGCAACATCGTCATCAATATCTTGAACCATACCAACACGAGCTTCTCCACTTGAATCACCATTATTAATATCATCACAAGCTTCATCTCTGAATTCTCTAAAAGGATCAAAACGATCAATGTAGTCATTATCAGTATCAGGCACCTCCACTACCTCTGCAATTAAAGCATTGTTAATTTCTTCCTTTGATTTTTCAATTTTAGCACTCCAGTCAAAGTTTGTGAGTAGAGTAGTTTCTTTCTTTGGCTTGACCTCTTCCACCTTTTCTGTGATTGGAATGACCTTAGAGTTGCCAGAATTGACTGGTTCTGAGACAACTGGAGAGGGACATTCTCTCTTGAAATGACCTAGCTGTTTGCAGTTGAAACATCTGAGCTTAGACTTATCATACCCAAGCTTGTTCTTCTGACCCTGATTCCCAAAATTTCTTCTGCCGGTTCTCTCCATAGACCTTCTAGCATGAAGAGTTAGCATTGCCATTTGCCATCGAATGTTAGTATCCTCAAGATCATCAGGATCCACCTGATACATGTCTTCAACAGTCATACCTTTACCTTTCAATTCACCTACAACCAGAGCTTCATAGCTTTGAACAAACAACCCGAATAATGCCATAGTGTCAGATGAAATCTGAGTATTGACTAATGCCTTGGAGCTCGAACCCACATGTGATGTACCACCAACTGACTTATCTGAACTAACATGACTAGCTGATCCTTCATAACCTCCACAGGCTGCACCATAATACTGAGAGTTTGCAGCGGATGAAATCAATGCAGCATTCTAAGGTTGAATTATCCCCAGCGTCATTCCCTGGTTATATTCTCTTCTCTTGAGATCAAGATCAAATGACTTAAGTTTGTTGATTACATCCCTGAGCTTGTAATCAGCAAAGTTCCTTTATTGCTTGAGCAACTTGATTTGGATACTCCACTATGGAGGAAGTGAATCTAGTAGCTTACTAACTTGCTCATGGTTTCCTAATTGCTCATCGTACTTCTTAAGAGTGCTTGAAACGATAAGAAATGGTTTGTTATATCAGTGAGGTTCTCATGCTTGTATCCCACAAATGAATTGAACTCCTTCTCGGCTTGAGCTTTCTTGTCCTTCTTCAGATCTTCATTACCATCATAAAACTCACACAATGCATCATACATATCCTTAGCAGTTGTGTGTTCAGCAAATCTGTTGGAAATGTCCTGATGCAAACAAAGAGTCAAAGCTCCAAGAGCTTTCTTGTCCCGGTCAAGTAACTTAATGTCAGTCTCAGTATAAGTACTTGGGTCATTGTTTGGTGAAGTGACAGCACCAACAGTGGTTGTCGGTTTGTGAGGACCATTTACGATTGATTCCCACTGACTGTGATCGGTGTAGAAGAAGAAAACCCTCAAACATCTTTTCCAGTCCTCAAAATTCTCACCATTTACAAGTCTCGGTGGCCAGTTAGGTTGAATACTCTCCAAATCAGTCATGGTAATGTTTGGTGAAGTCATCCTTATCAAGTGGTTGATAAATTGGCTCAAATCACTAAATTCGTTGTCTTTTTTATAAATTCGCTGGTAGGTTCGCCCGCAAATTCGCCTGTAGTTTCGCTTGACAAACTAGCAATAGATTCGCCCGAATCAGTGCTATTGAAGCTCTAGTTCGCTCAACAAGTTCGCTGAACTAGTAGAACTTTCGTTCTAGTGGTAAATTCGACAGCATCTTCGCTTGAGTAATAAGGCAAGTAAGGTGAACTTTCGTTCAGTAAGTCTAGATTCGCTAGAACCACAGGGAAAAATCTGACAAACCTCTAAGGTGATAGATTCGCTGGGAATTTGCTAGATTCGCTGGGAATTTGCTAGATTCGCTGGATAATCTATAGATTCGCCCGACGAACAAAAGCTCCTGTTCGGTCAGAAAAACAATCTGAACTCACGCAAATCGCTATGAATTAGTGATTGGATGATTGCAATATCTCCCTACAACAAGAACACAAGTTTTTCTAAGGATTTTTTGAAAGCAAAACACAATTTGATGCTCAAAAATGAATGGAACAGTAACTTTTTCTTTAAATTCTCTTAAAAACCACAAAAACTCAACAAATCAAGAGCACAAAGGTTTTGATACCATATTGTTGGTCCATTGGTGATCGATTTTAGTGCTAATGATTGATAATCAGAGTGATATCCCACAGAAATTGAATCAACAGAGCAAAATATATAAATGAGTTTCAAAATGAAGCCATAAGATCCAAACTCAAACAATACTAACAAACAAAGGCTCAATGATATGAAACCAATCCAATTCCAGCCCATAAATGCTATGAAAATAGTAATGCAAAAGTGTATTTCGATTAAGGTTCTACAAAACTTGTAGTACTATGAATCTATAGATTCACTCGTAGTTTAGCTGGGTCAGTGCAAAACAAAGATAAAATCTAACTAATCATTACTTACATATATGTAAAACATCTAACATTAGACCTATTACATATAAGAAAAAATAAGCTAATCTAATCTAGGTGAGTCTAACCTACCTAGATCATCAATCTTCCAAGTCTTGCACTTCAGAAGGAGACCCACTTAGTCTCGGAAGACTTAGTTCTTCCTTCTGAAGTTCTTCATCCTTAAGCTTCAAAAGATCTTTAACTTTGCTTCAGAAGTGCATTTTTGTCTTTGAAAGCCTTTGCTCAGTTGCACTGAGAATCTTGTAAGTATAGTTTTGGTTGCACCAGCCTCATATGATCCAACATTTGCTAAACTTGTTTAATCCTAAAGTCACTGGGATTGTTTGTTAAGTAAGTCACTTTTTAATTTGACTTACCGAATAAAAGGATTTAATTATTTGTAATTAACCAGTGTCCTATGTTATGTCACTTTCAAATATCGGTGAAAAGATGGAATATTTTGTTAAGGAATGTCAATTTTTAATGATGTCAGTCAACAAAGGTCAAAAACCCTATAAAAACACATAGAAAATATTTTTTTTAAAAGTTTACTTTTTGGATCAAAAAGTAACTTTTCCAAAAATTTAAAAGAAGAATGTGTTTCTTCTTTGATTTTGAATGATTATCCAACAAAATCACAATAGATTTTGAAGAATATGTTTGGACAAAAACTAGTGTTTACCCTTAGGTTTGTTGTCGGCTACAACAACAATCGGTTTGTTGTTTGAAGACGATAAATTGCCTGATTTGAGTATAGAACAACTCAAATATGATGTTTAAATATAATGAATATGTTGGACTCAGCAAAGTGCATTAAGAGTTAATGCAAGAAAGTATAATGTTGCCATTATCAAAACAATCATTCAAATGTGTTTCAGCATACGTTAGAAACACTTTAACATCATTAACATCCATAACAATCACTAATATTTATGTAAATTTCTTTTTCAGATTTGTAGATAAAGAATTCTTGCACAAGTCAATCAATGTGGATGAAGGAAGCCCAATGCAGATGAAGATTCTACAGCGGATGAAGTATCTATCCCACAGCGGATGAAGAAACTTCACAGCGGATGAACAAGCTTCACAGCGCATGAATCAAGTGTTCAAAGTGGATGAACAACATCCACAACGGATGAACAAGTTCACAACGGATGACCACAGCTGATGAACTGTTCCCACAGTGTATGAACAACTCCATGACAGCGGATGAACAAACTGTTCATACAGCTGATGAACTTCTCCACAGCAGATGACTGAATTCCACAGCGGATGACTTAGTCACTTAGGATTATTTTTTTATGTAATTTTCATTTACATAAGGGTAGAATAGTAATTGTATATAGCTTTTATGTATAGGCTATAAATAGCACTATACCATAATCGTTTGTAAGCTTTTGAACAATTATCAATCAAACAAGCATTTTCAATTTCTTGTGCATTCTAACACACAAAACACACACACACAAACACACACACATACACTGAAATCATACACATTAACCATGGGTTTCCGCACCATGTTTAGTGTTTGTTGAATTAGTGAGAGATTAGAAAACATCCTTGGAGAAATACAACTTGTTCAAATTGAATATCATTCTTTCTAAAGTTTATATCCAACATCACTAAAAACACTTCTCCTAAAACAACACTAAAGCTGTACTTCAACAGAATGAAACCTTTCATTCTTGTGATGGTCAAGGTGGAGATCCTACAAGTGATGACAGTGATGATTAAATCAACCAAACAAACAAACAAACATTGATATGTATTAATCAAGTCATTCAAGAAATCAATTCGAAACAAACACAACCACACAAATCCAATACAGTAAAGCCTAACAACAAACAAAAAGGCTATGGTTCTCAATGAGAAATTCAAATCAGCAGAATTTCTTGAACCAAAATTGCCTAAGGCTAAACTAAAAGCAAAGATTAAAATGGAGTTAAAGAACAAACAAAAGCTTAAGGTACAAGAAATCAAAGAACAGGTCAAGAGGAAGAAGAACAGATCTAAAAGAAAAAAGAAAAGTCAAACCAAGTCTTCTACGCCTCATCCAAACGAACCATCAACCTCAATGGCTACATTAGAAACCCTAAAACAACAAACAATTCTCTATGAGACATGTAATTTAGATTCACATAACACTTCAGAGTGTAAAAACACTGAGAGTGATACATATATCTGTCCTCATAAGAGAAAGCTACAAATACAAACAAAACAAAAGGTTGTGAAGTTTCAAGCAAATCCAACTTCATCATTCAAGCCTAAGGGAAGAAGATCCAGACCATCTTTATACTGCTTAAATTATGACATGGAGACTCATAACACATCAGAGTGTTCATACAACAACTCTCCAACATCACAACCCAGAAGAGGTCAAAGATCTTATCATACATCATAGTCATACACACCAAGATCGGAGCGTGAGTACTGCAACAGACATCATAGCTCCTCTTCTCCTCGATCATATCGGCATGAGTATGATTTTGAACATTATGATATTCATGATTATTGGGCACCAAGACATTATCCTAGGTCATACACACAACATAAGTATGATAGATATAGGAATACTGATTGGTATAATGGATATCATAGAAGATCACATCCATCAAATTATTATAACCATGATTATAATTTTTAGATGAATATGATCACATGCCCAGAAGAAACAAACATAATCAAGGACAAAGATCCTTTGCTATACCTCCTCAAAATTTTCAAACGCAAAATAGGTTTTCTAAATCCACCAAAAGATTTTCAAAAACCGAACAAACTCCTTTCGTTAGACAAACTAAAGTTAAGTCAGTTGGTTTAAAATCAAAACAATGTTGGAGAAAGAAAACAATTTCAGGAGGTGAATCTGATAAATCATTAGATAAAGCAAAAGCATACACATACGAGTAAGTCACATATAAAAATGCTAATGGACAGCTCAGGACAGTAATGGCCTGGGTTGAAATATCTAACTGATTTGCTAGTATAATAGGGACAGTTATGGAGGCCTGCAAACCAAGAAAAGTTAGCAGTGGTTGATCCCTTCCCATGACAGGAACGTTCTTCTTGCTCATGTTGTTTATGATGCAACTGAGCCAAATAGAGCAGAGATTAACCATGGTTCAATGCAGGACATAAATGATTTACAGAAACGATGATGGCAATGCAAGAAACAACTAATGTTTCATTCCATCTGCTTAGTCTGAGTACATGCTACATGGACTAACAGTTTATGATCTCTATAGAATTGATAACACATATGCCATTTCTTTATTTTCTCAAACACAAAAATCCTAAAAATTAGAAAATCAAGAAAAATCCAAAAATATTTCTATTGAATCTTCCTGCATTTACATGAGAAATGACAGTACACTCATCTACTATCTTCTGCATCTATTTTTTAAATCAATAAAGACTGACAAGACTTTGTTTGATATGTCAGTAGGCTCAGCTTGGATTGAAGATAAGCATATTTCTGATGAATTAAATCAATATGCATTGTTGACCAAAACCATCTTAGGGTATTGGTAAGCAATGACTTTTCCAAGTGTTTGCTTGTGTGGTTACCTAAACACACCATGTGAAAACAGTTTATAAACTTCTCATTGATAAAAGCGTCTTTTTCTCCTTTGTTGTATGTAAATACAGACCTGGAGTAAACATGAGGACAACTTCTGTTGTGCTGAGCACAGACCTAGTTGTCCTTGCACTAAAAATGTTGATGCTAAAAAGAATCCTAATGTGGATCAAATGCTAAAAGAATCCCAATGAAGATAAACTTCCAATGTGAAGTATAAATGAATCTCAATGCGGATCAAAGATAAAAGAATCCCAAAGTGGATCAAATCATGAGAATTTATACTCTATGTAGCCTGGTTCAAGTTGTGATAAAATGCCACCTTGCATTTCATATGGAAAGTTATGCTTCCATACTTCTAAGTGTGGGGTACTCAATTAGCATATCTAATCAAACCTAAACATGATAAATATCACAAAGTGTTGAAAATAGATCCTTGCATGAGTTTAAGTGGACAAACATACTTATAATTAACTCTGTTCTTTGTCTATGTCTATTCCAAATTTTAAACATTCTTAGATATAGAGGATTTTGGATTTGTATGATATCATTGCAGTTGAAGGATTCATGCTTGTAAATATCTTAATTTTGAAAAATATATAAAATACCAAAAACATTTTTCATTTTTTAGTATTTTTCTTAGTTTTCATAGATTTACATGTGTTATTGATTTAGGAGTAAAACTTCCATGCAATACCTCTACCGAGAGGATTCAGACTTTTGCAGGTGATGAATTGCATGACATGCTTGAGTTTCTTATTTAGTTCAAGATGTCAGAAGAGCACTCCTGCTTCCTTTAAAGATCTCCTGCCAATTGCTGGAAACTACGAATCCTCCTCTTGGTGTCTCATACACAAAAGTTCCTCACCCTCCAAAGCTTTTGTTGAGGGAGAGTATATGTTAAGTCTAAATAATTTCTGATGCTTCTACTTCACTTCTGAAGTTGAGATAAAGCTGCTGATATTGCTACCTGTGCAATCTACAGTGTATGTAAATGGGTGTATTTTCAAGTCTTCAAAATACGACTAGAAGATCAAGCTGATGAAACATACATCAAGTGTCGAACTAGAGTCTTTATGTGCAGGAACAAAGTCATTTTCACAATGCCTTTTTATGAAGCCTCTAAGAAGATGCTACTAAAAGGGGGAGAAGACTGCACTACAAGACTGCACATCAATCAACATACAAGGTTTTGATAATCATAAGGTTTTGGTAGCATCATCTTAGGGGGAGTACTGTTGGAATATTTGAAGATGATACTTACCAAAACCTAAGTGCCAAATCTCATGATGATTATCAAAACCGACACGGTGAAAATATGCTAAAGAAATGATCAAAACGAAGAAAATTGACCAAAGTCAAACTTGATCAAACTTGGTCAACCATGGTCAAAGTCAACAGTCAACATCAGCGATCGTCCCGATGACGTCAGCACCCGGCAGTCACGCATCAGCAAAAGAGAATTTATCAGACTTAGAACTATA
>BJCO01829799.1:0-16127 GCA_018326465.1 Flaveria floridana | reverse complement strand
TATATATATATATATGTATATGTATACATATACATATATATATATATATGTAAATATATATATGTATATATGTGTGTATATATATATGTATATATATATGTGTGTATATATATATATGTATGTATGTATGTATATACATATATATATGTATGTATGTATGTATATACATATATATATACATATATATATATATATAAATAAATACATATATATCTTTTATTATTTAACTTGGTTAAATAGAATAAGATAAAATAATTAACTAATAATAATTTTGGAATTATTACTAATAATGACTGAAATAAGGTATTTTGTCTTTATTTAAATAACGCGCTTAAACGCTTAGGTTATGTTGATTTAGTATGCAAAAATGCTAATATCAAATATAAAAGAAGTAGTTAATTTATTTATTAAATAATGATTTATAAAATACTAGTGTAAATAATTTAAATATGTTTCTTATTTGATTTGCAATAATATTTCTATAATCTAAAACTTGCAAATATATATTTTATACTAATTTTATAACTTTTGAAATCTTGTAAATAAACTATTTATAAATTATAATTTCTAAAACTATTTAGAAATTGCTAAATGAATTCTAGTTTAGTAACTACTATTAGAAATGATTTTTATAACATTTTAATATCATTTTAAGATTTTCTGGAATTAAAAATAGTGCAAAAATCAGGGTTTTTTTAAAAAAAATTGTAGGGGCTCGGGTTCGGACCCGAGGTCTCTTGCCTATCCCTCTTATGCTTTAACCAGCAGGCTACGGCGCCCGTGCCTGTCATGATCCCGTTTTAAATTTATAAAACCCTTAACAATTAAAATCCACAATTTAGTTCAAGAACCCTAGAATCGAATTTGCTCTAATCGAACGTTAATTCATTGATGTTAATGAAACTAACCATAGGCTTTTGATATTTAAGAGTAAACGAGTATGTACATGTGTTTAATTTACCTGATCAGCTTCGATTTGAGGATGGACACCTCTAGAACTGTCACGATCAGTAGAGGTGATTGAAAAGGGTTATTGGTGTATGTTTCGAGCAATTAAAATTACAGAGAGTTGGAAAGGAACGAGTTGCACCTTTCCCCTCTATTAAATAGATTCGATTAGAATCGATTCATGTTCATCGAGTTCGAGTTAAGCTCGGAAGTTTCGGTTGGAATTCAAACTGTAACTTGCGGTTTCAAGTGAAATTAAATGCATCAATGATTTCTAATTGATTATATGAACGTGTAGGTTTAATTTATTTGGATTGATAGCATGATTTATTACAAAACGGATCTGATTTATGATGCAGTTCAGTTCTTGAGTTTATAATCATCAATACTACATTAAAGATGAAATTAAACCCATGTTCAGGTTCGAAACAGGTTCACGAATCGAATAGGGGTGATTTGGGGTTGAAAAATCAGGTTTTGGAGGTCTTTTTGTGGTTGCCGGAGCGGCGGCCGAAGGCGGCCGGAGAGCCCGCTGGAAAAACGAGGGTGGAGAAGGGGGTTGTGTTTTTAAAGAATTTACAGTTTTGGTCCCTGTGGTTTTAGAGTTCATTATTTTATGTCCAAACCCGTAGTAATTAAGTTTATAAATTTTGTAATTTCAACCCTTAAACATTACAAATTAATTTAAATACATTTTAATTTATTTTATAAGCCTTATTTAATAAACCTCCTAATTAACACTTAAACTTTACATAATGAATTATTTGTTTAATAGCTAATCAAGTTTTAAATAAATGAAATTAATATTATAACTTAATAGGAACATTGAGATTATTAAAAAAATGCAAAATGAACACCCATAGTTTCATTATTGACATAATTAACTTTTACAAGAAATAACGAAATGTAACGATTAGTTAACGAATGTTCGAGTTGTCATAACTAACCCTTCGGAAGATCTTGCTTTCACTACAAGAAGCTTCAGTGCTTCGGAAGCATTCCTTTGTTCCGAGACTAAATTTTTTTCCGAAGGCAATTTTTCATTTGTCTTCATTTTCATTTTAGAGCTTTCGAAAGAAACATTGATTTCTTCCAAAGCTTTCTTCTTCTTGCTCTTCTCAGAAGTCTTGTTCTTGGTTATGTTGACAGTACTTTTAGGATTATAGATGCAATCTTTAGCCAGATGAGAAGTACTCCCACTTATAATGCAGTCAAAATGCTTTCTTCTGAGAGCATTCTTGTGAGTAGAAGACTTAGTTTGATCACTTTCCATCTCCATCCCCATCTTTGAAGATGTTATGGCAGGCTTCCTAAGGTGAAGCTTGACTTTGGAGGTGGATGGTTCATGTTATGTAGCAGTGTTACACTGCTCAGCCTTCATTCCTTCATAGGGAAGAGTTGAACATGCACTTGAACTCTTGGTACTAGAGTTCAAAGTTATGTCCTTAGTATTTACCACTTCAAAACCTACAGAGATAAAAATTTGTTTCTGCTTAGAGTGTGTGGAGGAGCTCTTCTTGACTAGTTCCACACCTTGGAGATCTTACAGATAATAGAGTGTGTGGGGGAGCTATCTCAGTAGATCCTAGTCCCTGTTTGTTCTGATAACATACTTTAGAGTGTAGGGATGAGGATATGATGTTCTTGAAGGTCTCTTCTTTAAGAACATGCTTCTCTATCTTGGCCTTGCTGACCACTAGCTCAGCCTGGCACTCTGTTAACTTAGTAATGAGATCTTTGATCTGAGTCCTGTAGTTGGTGTGATCATGTTTAAGAGTTGTAAATGGTTTTCTTTAAGTCTTCTATTTTGAACTTATACTTATTTTCAGCTCTTTTGAAATCAGATTTTAAAATGTTCAAAGACTCAAGATCAGATCTTATTTCTAAGTTATAGGACTTGTATCTATTAACTTTAGAAATGCATTCTGGGGTACAAAGATGTTCCAATACCTTGGCTTCATCAAGATCTGCTATCAGTCTTTGGTTTGGAGACACAACTTCTACCTGAAAGCTCCAATAAAAGCCTTCTTCTTCAACAACAACTACAGCTTGCTACTTAGGCATCTCAGTGGTTGCAGCTCCCTCAGTGTAGTTTGGCTTGGGTTGTCATTGGCCACCATTTGTCCTTGGTGCCTTGCACTCCCTAGCAAAGTATCTCATTTGGTTACAGTTATAACACTTCAATTTTCTTTTATCCAGTCCAAACTTTCCACTTGATACATTGCTAGGAAACTTTCTCCCTGTCCTCTTGTAGAAATTCTTGGCTCTATGAGTGAGAAGAGCCATTTTTTGAACTATCTTTATGTACTCCGGATTATCTGGATGGATGCAGTCTAAGTCTTTAAAGGTGAAGAGAAAGTTGCATGTGCTTTCATCATGAGACACAAAGGCATGTGATGAGCTTGTCTTTTAGAATGGGCTTCCATGGATGTAGTTCTCCTTTGGTGTCTCAGGGAAGGTGATAAAAGGGCCCTTGTGTGAGTTGCCAGGCTAAGAGATGAAATAGCGTTGTTGTTCTTCTACAATCCATTTCAACCACATGAAGGGCAAAACTATGCTGATTGTTAGAGTTGCCAGATGGATTTTGCATGTTCATCTCCATCTGGTAACCACTGAGTACGCCATACAACTCAGTGAGAGGGAGGGACTTGAGACTTTCAGTCCTCTTAATTACCACACAATAGTGTGTCCATTATCTAGGAAGAGAGGACATGAACTTTCTCACGATGTCCTTATTCTCTAGTTTTACTCCAACATCCATCAGAGTATCCACAATCTTAACATACCTGAAGTATTGTTAAGTCATTGTTTCACCTGCTTTGAAAGTGAAATTCTCAAACTGCTGGTTCAGAATATCCTTCTTGTTTTCTTTTGCATCAGAAGAACCTTCATACATCAGCTTCAGTGCATCCTAAAGCTGCTTGGCAGTCTTGCACTTCTTGAAACCTTTGTAGATGGCATTTGGAAAAGCGGTTTGGAGGGCATCATGGCTTACTGATCTATGTCTATTATTTTTCTATCCTCTTTAGAATAGTCAGCCACCTCCTTTGGAATCATGCCACCTCCAGCAGCAGCTGAAGAGGTGTATGGAATGTAAGGTCCTTCAGTAACAGACTCCTACATCTTGCTATCTTGTGACTTGATGAAGCCTTCCATTCTTAGGCACCAAGTATCAAAATCATCAGGAGTGATCAGTGGGGACTTTACGATGGTACCGGTTTCCATATCAGCCTTGGATGCTGCCATTTAAGTTGTTAAGTGATTTGTGAGAATAAGGAGATTTAAGATAGTGAGATCTTACAATCAAGAGCCTGGAATGCTCTGATATGAATTGAAGGACCGGTTAAGGGATGGTGAATACAATTAGTCTCACAATGAGAAGAGAGTTATAGCATTTAACAGATCAAAAAGGGAACCAGGGATTTGAGAGTTAGGATGCAAGGAACACTAATAAGTAAAGAGAAAGAACTTAAGAGAATATATATATGGTTTTAAAGGATGATGTATATTAATCTCAAGTTCTCTTACAAGAGTTACAATGCATGAGAAATAAGTTACAAGAGATTGTGATACTTTATACTACACCTTACAACCGGCCATACTTGGAAAGCCAGTTGGAACATTGAAAGACAATAAAATCAATGTAAAGTCAAAAGGCAGATTTCTTTTTAACTAGTGAGTATAACATGCCATAGCTCACATCCTAATTATGACATTCGTCACTCTCAAGTCCGTTAATTAACCCCAAACTCGTTATTTTCCAATTATGCATATGTTGTCTTCGTGAAACTAATGAGTTCGTAATTGCTTTAAATGTGATCGTTAGTTAACCGTGTTAAATTCCAAATTTATAAATAATATTAGAACTAATATTATATATATTATCATTCGAGAAAAAAAACAAAAAAAACAATATAGTACGGGGCTCGTGACGCCCCAAGACGAGTCGGTATCTAGTCATGTTGTGCTTCAGTTTGTATATTAATTATCATCAAGTTGGTTCGTTAATGGTTACATTAAAAGATTTTGGGTCAAATAGAAATAGAATTAATAGTTTAGGGTCTATTTAAATATTTAATAAACTTAACAGAATTAATTATTTCAAGGTAGAGGGTTCTAAGTATAAATATATAAAATATATATATACAAACAAAAAGCTGTCGAACCCTAGCCCATCCTCCCCCTTGCCGTCGTCTACCATTGCGAACCACCCGCCCTCCGTGTCGAGCAAGAGCGGCCACCGCCAACGACAGTCGTGATCCGTCGAGAGAAGAGCTACCACCATCAGCCCCTTCGATGCAGTCGATTCCATCCATCGACTTCCCCCCTCCCCCGCCATTATCCGCAGGTAACGTCTAGCTTTATAGCATTTCGTTTTGTTTCGTTGCGGTTTGTTAATCGGGTTGGGTTCGGGTCGTCGTATCGCGATGCGGTGTGTATTTGGGAGCCGGTAGTGATATGTGCGGGCTCTTTATGATTGCTCGTACGTGTATGTATGTACGAATATATATATATATATATATATATATGTGTGTGTGTGTGTGTGTGTGTGTGTGTGTGATGTATATATTGTATGAAGATGTGTGTGTGTATATATATATATATATATATATATATATATAAAAGTATATATTCAAGTGATCATGTATGTATGTATGAATATGTAATATGTGTGCGATTATGTATATATGGTATGAAGATATATATATATATATATATACGTGTATATTTATGCGTTTGTTTGTATGTATATATGGGAACATGTGTGTGGTGTGTGTGTAGGAGTGTGTGTAGAAGTATATATATATAAGGGGATGTGGGTGTTGTGTAGTGTGTGCGCTGTGTGTATGATAGTGTGTGTACGTGAATGTGGTGAGTGGGTAGGTGTGTGTAGAATTATATATAAATGGAGGTGTGTCTTGTGTGGTGTGCACTATGTGTAGCAGTGTGTGTGTGAGTTTATGAATAAAGTGTGTTTGTGCTAGTCTCATGTGTGTGTGCGTTATGTATCGAGGTACATGCATATTGGGTGTATGTTAATATTTATATGTATGTTGGCATATATATATATTATGTTATTTTGTGTTGGTTGGCTTGTATATATATATATAGTTGGGTAAGTCAATACGTTGTATTTGTATAATGATACGAGTATATAAATATATGTATATTGAACGTGAATATGAAATTAAATAATTGAGCATGTTCATATGATAATATATATATGGGTTGAATGAGTAAAAATATATTATCGCGTTATAAATCGAGTATGACATGTATGATTATACGATTATAGATATAAATATATATGAAAAATAAGTGTGTGTAACATGCTAGAAATATTATATATATATATATATATATATATATATATATATTTCACTCGTGACTAACTATACGAGTAATCAAATTATTATATATACGTATATAAATATAAATAAATATATGTCTTTTGAGTGAGTCGCACAATACACCCGAACCGGACCGGAACCGACCGAACGCACCTTTCTCATCGAATGTGTTTAAAGACTTAATCTCAATTGATTATAGGTGTTTGAATTGTTCGTTGCTCGCATTTCTTGAAGCGTTATGTTCGCTTTATTTTTTAATCATTTCAAGGTGAGTTTCATGGCCCCATTTTTATTACAATTTTATAAGTCTTTGGAGGGAAAGTATGCTCTTTCAGCTGTGAACTTAATTTATTTTGGATTAACGTGATACTGTTTACAAGCTATATCCTATGCATGAGTTTTTGTGTGGATCTTTAATCACAACTATTTAACTCCGGTGTTTGAGCCGACGGACAGGTATTGATAGTATTATTAGGTTGACACCCCACCCATGTATGTTAGTATACTAGTTGAGACTGACTGTATCGACCCCTGGGTGAATATCTTCCGATAATTGCTGTGTGGTTCGTCATAGATTTAGTTGTGATGCTCATGTGATATTACTTATGATAAACTGTATACACTTATGATCCATAAACTCATACACAGCAACAAGTTTTCAATTTATGTTTAAACCTATGAACTCACCAACCATGTGTTGACTTTTGAGCATATCTTTTCAGGCGACAATAATCAAAGAGGATAGATAGAACCGATGCCTTAACAGAGACCTTCAGGATTCAATAGACTTGCACTAGTGTTTTAACTATCATTTAAACTAGTTTATGAATACTATGTTGAACATTTCTATTTGTTGGATTTCATGTTAGATTTGATATTGATTAATCAATAGACTATGATAGTCGTGGAATTAACTAACCACGACACAAGTCACCATAGTGTCAGGTGACATCATGTCACGTGGATCTTTTCCTTTATTATGTCTCTGTAAACTAACCAGGTGTTTTGACGATCCCGTCTGTTACATCCTCGCGTTTCCGCTATAAGCGGGGGTGTGACAGATTGGTATCAGAGCCTTGGTTATAGAGAATTAGGTGGATTATTTGACCTAGACTATAACCTAAGTACCCACATGTAGTATGCATAATAGGATTATGTGTGCAATGATATACATGTGAACGTTCTAAGTGCATTATTGACTATGTTTAGTAGCCTACCTTACATGCTATCTATGATATACTTATATGTGAAACTTATGGGCATTGTATCATCCATTTATACCTTGAGAAATCTTTAGGTAAGTGCATCATCTTGTTATGTATTTGATCTATATTCGGATTGGATTGATAAGTACTACTGTAAGAATTCTTCTAAGGACTTAGGTTGTTAGGCCAACCTTTATTCCATACATTTGGTGATTTCATATTTGCTATAGGCGCCCTTATTCATAACTCGTTGCGTTGAGTCTTGGAAGAAAAACATGTTGGCTAATACGACACCAGTAAACAAGAGACACTACATGCTCTAATAATATGACTACTTCATCGGATTTTAGATTATTGTACATAGATTCCTCTGATTGTTCATTAATTAAGTGAATTCTTTCTCAATCGTTTCTATTGTACAACTTCGGATAAATAAATTTTGGCTAGTAACCATATATTTGATACTCCAATCATGGACATTACTCTGTACTTGATAAGATATGTTAACTCGGATAGGTGGAGCTGGGGGTGACCATGCAAAGCAAATTACCATTACGGGTGCACACATAATTGCAATTTATAGTGCATGTGAAGCCTTGTGAATCTTGCCATGAGATAACGATCATGATTAGTACAAATCTTTCATTCTATACCTTAGGACACTAGAGCCATAATTCTAGTAAGACTTTGTTAATGACTATGAAACATTTATAACCTCTATTCTTACTTAAGTTCTATTCTACCTAGAGCCTTCATGGGATTCATATTATGATATTAGTCTTATTCCCTATGAGACATTGCTCTTTCTAGCATTTCAGTAACTATGAAACTGACTAATTGCTTAGAATGGATGTGGACTTCAAAGAGTTGTAGAAAAGTGATGATACTCCCTACACATGCATTACGTTGCTCATTGGGATGATATTAAGAATAATCGGATGTCACGTAACTAGTTTAAGCATCGTTCTCGGTATATCATGGATGTGGTGGGAACGCTGGGGAACCCTATATATAAGCATCATCGGTATACTAAGAATGTGCTTGAACTTGGCTATGTGATAATCTTGATGAATTGGAAAAAAATGGTGGAAATGATAAAGTGATAGAATTGGCTGTACATACAAGGAATCTTGACATACTGGTCGAAGGAGTATGACGAGAAAGGGAAAGTGATAGCCCTGACCTGTTTGATTAAAAAAAGTGGAAATTGTAATGAATATCAATAACCATGCTTAAAACCAGAAGATGAAGGCCTCATTCATAATTGTAATGTGAGGCCCAAGCTGAACCGGACACCAGAACAAGTTGGGAACAAACAGACTCAAGTAATAGCTATCACCAAAAATTAGGGATTGGGAAAAACTATGGAAATCCAGCACGCAGTAGTGCAATTGCAATCGCATCGGAATACGTTTGCCAAGACCTGACTATTTGTACATATTAAGATCTCCTTAATAGTTAAGACTCATCTGTGTTACTTAATACTAGGGCATATGATAGCTTTGATTCTTTCGAAATCACCCCTTACCTTGGCATGAACCCCAGTTTCTTAGAATTTAGTTACTCGGTTGAGATGACCAACGGTAATAGTTAGATGTTGCACATAAGTACAAGAAGATCATGTCTTTGACATAGACTTAATTCAGTTTGGATTGGTTATCGAAGCATGAAGCTGAGAAAGTCCATCAGGAGAAGGTGGTACGTAATTCTCTATCAAATGGAGAAGTGCTTAAGATTCAATGAGAATGACCTGGAAAGGATCTAAGACTTATTTTTACAGGAAGATTCGTCGATGCCTAAAGAAGCGATGTTACGCATTTCTAGCATATATGGTAGAGAAGAAGGCATAAGAAAGAAAGTTGAAAGATATTCCTACTGTACGTGATTTTCCAGAAGACCTTCCTTATGACTTAACAGAATTGTCCCCTCTTCATCAAATGGAAATTTCAGAATGATATGAGCCCTAGAGCAACTTCTATTACAAGGCCCCGTATCAGTTAGCACTAACGCAAACACAAGAATTATCAAGTAGACTACAAGAGTTCTTGGATAAAAGTTTTATTCGACCTACTCACTGCTATGGGAATCACCGACCTGATTGGTTGAAAAGAAGGATGGGTCGTTCCAGTTGTACATAGATTATCGAAAGATGAACAAGTTAGTTATCAAAAACCAATACCCTCTCCCCAGGAATTATGATCTATTCGATCAGTTGCATGCAGGACGCAACATGCTTCTCAAAGTTCGAACTCTGATAAGGTTATTACCAATTAAGGGTTCAAAAAGACGAGACCTGAAAGCAACCTTTAGGACTCGATATGGAAATAACGAGTTCTTAGCCATGTCGTTTGGGCTCACCAATTCTCCGATAGTGTTCATGGACTTGATGAACCGGGTATGCAAGCCGTATTGGATAAAGTCGTAATCGTGTTTGTAGAAAATATCCTCATCTATTCCCGACCAAAGGAAAACCATGATCAATGTTTATGGACGATACTAAAATTATTACGGGAAGAGCAACTCTACACCAAGTCCTCCAAGTGTGAGTTCTAGTGGTGCGAGGTGAAGTTTTTAGGGCACGTGGTTTAGGAATAGGGAATTCACGTTGATCCTAGGAAGATCGAAGGAGTCAAGAAGTGGGATACACCTAAGACGCCTTCGGAAATCCAACAATTCATAGAATTCGCTGGGTACTATCGACGATTCATTGCGAATTTCTCAAAAAAAAATTGTTCAACCGTTGACAATGCTAACAAAAAAAAGATAAGAAAGTTTATTGGGGTCGTAAGCAATAAGAGGCATTTTAGACATTGAAAGAAAGATTGTGCAATGCACTAATATTGACCCTACCTTATGGATCCAATGACTTTTTGGTATTTTGTGATGCATCATACCAAGGATTAGATTGTGTGCTAATGCAGAATGATAAGGTGATTACTTATGCCTCACGTTAGCTTAAGGTTCATGAGAAGAATTATATGATGCATGACCTAGAATTAGGCGCGATGGTGTTCACGCTTAAGATTTGGAGGCACTATCTGTACGAAACCAAATGCGTCATTTATACTGAACATAAGAGCCTCCATCACATTTTTGCCCGAAAGGAACTGGATATGCATCAGAGGCGATGGATGGAAATTCTTAGTGACTACGACTATGAAATGTGATATCATCCCGGAAGGGCGAATGTGGTGCCCGATGCCTTGAGTAGAAAAGGTCATGCTTAACCTTTACGTTTATACGCGCCTTAGGAATGACCATTCAGACACATTTAAAGGCTCAAAATCCTGACAGCATAGGGCGGGGCACTAAGAGAAGAGAATATTGGTAGTGGGAAAATGAACGGAAATTGGTTATGAATAGGACACATAAGTTGAGATAATCCATTCATCCTAGTATGGAAAAAATGTATCAGGATCTTATAGTATTGTATTAGTGGCTAGGTATGAAGAAGGGAATTGCCTCTTGTGGCGGCAGATGCTTAACTTGCACCAAGGGTAAAGCTGAACATCAGAAACTTTTGTGCTTACTTCGACAACTGGAAATTCTTGAATGGAAATGGGAAAATATAACAATGAATCTCATTACTAAGTTGCCTATGGCAAGTTGCTGGCATAACTCGATTTGGGTTATTGTGGATCGAATGACAAGCCCCGCTCAACTCTTATCGATTCGAGAAGATTCAAAATGGAAAAGTTAGCAAGGATCTATATGAACTAAATTATGGCTAGACATGGAGTGCTGGTATCGATCGTATCGGATCGTGATGATCTGACAAACTCTTTAAAAGGCAATGGGCACTCGGTTAGACTTAAGTATTGTATAGACCCATGAGGTCATGCCAGGGCTTAGGTGATTGGATTTCAGCGAAAGTTAGGACACTTATTTACCGTTAATTAAACTTTCTTATAATAATAGTCGTCATACGAGCATTAGATGTGCTCCATTTGAAGCGATGCATGGAAGGAAGTGACTTTCACCTGTATTTTGGACTGACAGTGAGAATTAGCTAACAGACCCGATCATACAAGAAACAACCAATAAGATACTCCAAATTAAAGACAGACTCAAGGCAGCCAGAGATCACTACAAAAGTTATGATGATAATTGAAGACACGCGAATAGATGATAAGCTTCATTTTAGGGAAAAAAAACAAATAGAAATCATGGCTAGAAAACTTAAGCAGTTGAAGCGCTGTAAAATTTCCAATCTTTAGAGTTTGGTAAAATTTCCAAACTTAAGCTTCATTTCTTGAAGCGTTCTGTTCGCTTTATTTTCTAATCATTTCAAGGTGAGTTTCACGACCCCGTTTTCATTACAATTTTATAAGTCTTTAGGGGGAAGTATGCTCACCTCTTTCAGCTGTGAACTCAATTAATTTTGGATTAACGTGTTACCGTTTGCAAGCTATATCCTATGCATGAGTTTCTGTGTGGTTCTTTAATCACAACTATTTAACTTCGGTGTTGGAGCCGACGGACAGTTATTGATAGTACTATTAGGTTGACACCCCCATCCATGTATGTTAGTATACTAGTTGAGACTGACTGTGGTTATGATCGACCCCTGGGTGAATATGTTCTGACAATTGCTGTATGGTTCGTCATAGGTTTATTTGTGATGCTCATGTGATATTACTTGTGATAAACTGTATACACTTATGATCCATAAACTCATACACAGCAACAAGTTTTCAATTTATGTTTAAACCTGTGAACTCACCAACCATGTGTTGACTTTTGAGCATATCTTTTCAGGTGACAATACTCAAAGAGGATAGCTAGAGCCGATGCCTTAGCGGAGACCCTCAAGATTCAATAGACTTACACTAGTGTTGTAACTATCATTTGAACTAGTTTATGAATACTATGTTGAACATTTCTATTTGTTGGATTTTATATTGGATTTTGATATTGATCAATCGATAGACTATGCTAGTCGTGGAATTGACTAACCACGACACAAGTCACCATAGTGTCGGGTGACGTTATGACACGTCGATCTTTACATTTATTATGTCTCTGTAAACTAACTAGGTGTTATGACGATCCCGTCCGTTACATCCTCGTATTTCCGCTATAAGCGGGGGTGTGACACTAATATTATATAAAAATAATAAAAGTACATAAAGTAGAAAGTTTCAGGCAAAGACCTTAGTGTACAGTTACAAAAGTATGGAAGTTTTTACTAACTTATGCAAGTGTGTGAGTATTCAGAGTTGCAGCGGAAAGTGGGTCAGCTTTTGTAAAAATATATCAGAGAAAAGCATGTTCTTCTAAGTCTTCTGATGAAATAAGCCCTCACTTTATTAGGCTTCGGAAGACTTCATCTTTGGCTTCAGAAGATTTGATCTTTGGCTTCAGAAGACTTTATACTTAGAATATTTCTTGTGCTGAGTATAAAGCTTCCGCAGGAACTTTTGGCTTCGGAAGCTTTTATACTTAGCATGATTTTCATGCAAAGTATAAAACTTCTGTAGCAGTTTTACTTGTTACTTTGGTGCATGCACGCAAAAAGCCCTTTGATTGCTTTGGTTGTATCAGCCTCTATATAAACCTTACAATATCTCTAATATGTAAGACACGAGAATAAATTAACAACTAACTAATTTAATACATTAAAAAACAATGGCAAAATAACATAATGTCTTATTGTGTTTTTTGATCGTCATTGTGTTATCTTGAACAGTATGAGTTTTGAAAAATACACCGATAAAATAACGTATTTGTCTAATTCTATTTATAAAACACAATGATAAATAACTGTATGTTTATATAATCTATAAAAAAACTATAATAAAAATGACATACTGTGTTATCTTTAACACTATGAGTTATGAAAAATGCACTGATGAAAGTATATCATTGTGTACTTTTAATTGTAAAACACATTGATAGATAACAAGTTTATATAATCTATAGAAACAATAAAAATAACACAAAATTCTTTAAAACGTAAAACACAATGATGAATGCGTATAATAGATGATGCAAAATATATATGACACAATAAACTGATATTTGAGACAATAAACGTATAAGATATAATAAGCTGACATATTTGAGACCATGATCAAAATGCCATTCTCTTTAAAATAATAGAACAATATGTGTTAAGCCCATAATCCTTCTTAGGCTTTTTAGATTAAATAAAATTTTTACTATAGAGAATTTTTACTATAGAGAAAGGTTCAAATAAAAAGTCTCATAAAACTAAAAAGTGTAAAGAGTAATCTAAACTATCAATCATTTTAAACAATGATTGAGATCATATTGCAGGAAAAAGTTTGTTAGAAATATATTTTAAAATAACCAATTTTGCTGATTTTTTACAAGTTCTTTTATTTTTTTAAATGTTCATAACTTTTATGTATGACATTATTATTTTATAAAAATTACATCATAAAATTGAGTATTTTTTATCTTTAAAACGAGTACAATATTATTATATGAAAAAATAATAATCTTTTTACGTTTTTAAGCTCATAAATTTTATTTATGACATTATTATTTTATAAAAATTATACCATAAAATCACGAACAACAGTGCTTCATGAAATTGATATGAATTCAATCTTAAGGCTCTGAAATAGATGCAAGGCTCTGTATCACTTGTTAGATCATGAATTGCTTTTGATTTAATGATTAACACTACATTTGAGTGGATTTGAGATGTGAAATCTCTCAAATTCACAATTTATTGATTAAATAGTGTTTTCCCACAGCGTGTTTTGACTGGGCATGTTTGCATGTTTAGTAACATATTTTTAACAAAATGTCAAGTTCTCTTTTGCGATTGTTGAGTAAAGGTGTCCATATATGTAAGTATGCAAGGTTCAAATGTATATTTAAAAGGTGTTCACATAAATATCAATGTAAACAAATTGTCTTTTTAATCATGTATTTCTACAAAAAAATGTCTCGTAAAGTAGAATTCATCTGCGTTTATCATTTCAATTTAAAACCGAAACAAAGAAAAAGTGTATGTTAACAATTGAATTTAACAATTGGTTCATCTATTTTCAAACGGATTAAAGGCAAAGATTTAATGTTAGGCTGCAAATAATATCATTTGTGATGTGAAGTCAAATTATCCGAATGTGAAATGGTACGTGAGCTTTATATCATCTGATGTGTGCCTGTGTGTACGCGTAAGGCTATGTATTGTGGGATATAGCCCCATGTGAAGTTATCCTTTAATATTGTAACATGTGATGTTAGCTGGATGCTGACGGGACACTGGACAAAGCCTCTGATTAAGTAGCTTAACCTTGTTGTGGATTAGGTGATCAGGGACTGTAATGAATTTCTTAATTTATTTAATTTTGTTTTTCAATGTAAAACAATAATATAAAATAAATATTATAGTAAAATAAAATTTATTAAAAACATAAAAAAACACATTTCTTAATCTTAAAAACAATACAAATACTAGTCTAATGCGAGATCACCGGGTGTCGTCTAGCCCACAAATGCTCGACCATTTCATGAAGAAGGTTTTCGTATATTTGGCGGTTCTTGATTAATGCTATGTTTTCGAGTCTTTGTTGATCAGTAATTGTCGATTGTAGTGGATGAACGTATCATTGATAGCTTGACAAATAGTCTTACCATTGTCTTCTAAAATCATGTTATGTAAAATATAGGTAAAAATTGAAGATATGTATAGGTAAAAAGAAAAAAATATTGTTTTTATTTTAATGAGCCTTAACAACTAACTTTTTGAAACCCTCACATTTTCAATGTTTAGCCTACCGCGAGCCTACCCATGACCCCAATCGCGCCCCTGATCGTGCCATCTTGTTGCGATGTGCACGATCAAGGTAGCACCCACATGGATAGAGTCCCTGATAGAGCCCACCCACAACACTCAGTATAAGTCTATCATACTTGATGAACAATCTATAATACATAAATGTAGACCAATGATAATCAAGAAATCACATATAAATAATGTTATTGCTTATCACATTAATTTCATGCTTGAACATCATGAAAACCATTCCTAGGTGAATTTTGCTTAAACAAATAGACCCAATCACTTTCATCCTTAATGAGCACTTAGAAATATTATGATTGGCTCTTGAACTAAATCAAATGTAACATCATGTGTCAGGAGAGTCCACACAACTACATGCTTCAGGGTTGTACAAAAGACAATATCACATGCAAATCACTCTCTATATTTTCATCGCCAACTAATAATAGAGTAATTAATATATATATTAAAGATATAAAGGTTAGCTATAGTACTACGGTAACAGTATTACAGTACTACAGTACTATAATGCCCATGACACTCCGCCGTTGACCGCCCTGACTCCCACCTGACCATAGCCTCCTCCGCCAAGCGCCGCCACCAGCACCACCACAATCTTCCATCTTCACCGGTGACTCCTCAGTCCAACATCAACAACCCCTTTCGCGCCCCCTTCAAACTCTCCTCCGGCGAAACCCTATTCCGCATCCTCTGCCCCGCGTCAAAAACCGGTGGCCTCATCGGCAAAGGCGGTGCGATCATCCGTCAGTTCCGTGAAGGGTTCATGGTGGGCGGTTGTGGTGATGTGCCGGACGACGCGGTGGTGGTGGGTGTGATGATGGTGTTGTCACGGTGGTGTTGGGC
>BJCO01829795.1:0-18867 GCA_018326465.1 Flaveria floridana | reverse complement strand
AATACGGATGACTGCTACTTCAGCAGTTACTGTTCCATATGCAATATGAACAATCACATGACTTCTGATTGCTACTTCAACAAACATTGTGCAATTTGCAACAAAAATAATCATTCAACTCAGGAATGTTATTTTAACAAAAAAAAAAGAAGACAAAGAGCTCGGAGAAGTCAAATGCTGAAGTATCTGAATCAGATTCTCAATCTTCTGAAAGTCAAAAAAGCTCAAAGTCCAAGAAAGTACAACAAAACAAAACTCTAAACAGAAATCATCTGCTGAGGACAAACTTTTGAAGAAAAGATTATCAAATCAATCTCAAACACCTCATAAAAAGGTGGATCTGGCAGACAAGAAGTCAAGGGTGTCTGATAGTTTCTTTGATAATTTTAAAAAGGGAACTCCTGTGACTTAATCAAAATTGAAAGATGATGAAACTCTCAGAAACTTAGGGTCAACTTCAAAATCAAAATATCAACCAAAGAAAGACATGGTTCCTATGAAAGAACAAGGTTCCTACGGAAGAACAGGAGTTCCTGCGGAAGACAAGATTCCTACGGAAAACAAGAACACTTGTATGATTTCCACCAGTCAACAACTCAACAAGTCAATAACAAATCCCAAGAGATCCGGTGTTTCCTTAACTGACTCAAAGTGCCTATAAATATGAGTCTTAGGTTTCACATCAAGGAGAGAACACAATAAGCAATATTACGGTTGTCGAATATCACATCACCTTTCAACCCTAGCCGCCGTCAAATCAACAACAACAATACGATTCAATATTCATTGTTCATAGCATTCATAATTATTCTTTTTTAATCATTATTCAATTTTAATGAAATACATTTGAATTAATTCTTGTGTGCGTATTTACTGTGTTTTCATAATTGTGTTCATCATAATTAAATTCAATATTTGATATCAATTATCAATTAAAAACAATTAAACAACACTTAATGACTATTCCGCATTCATTAACTTCTCGTTATTTTAATATTGATAATTCCTGAATTGAGATCCTAGAATTCACAAGTGGTATGTTGACAGTGGTTGTTCCAGGCATATGACAGGAAACTGTTATCTTCTCCATGACTTTAAACATAAACATGCCTCATATGTGGCATTTGATGGGGATAAAAAGGGAGGTAAAATAGTTGGTGAAAGAATGGTAACCAATGGTGTCTTAACATTTAAGAAAGTGAATTATTGTGAAAATTTGCAGTACAATCTACTAAGTGTATCTCAAATTTGTGATAAAAATACATAACATTATTTGATGACACTAATTGTTACATTCTTAAGCCAGGTTTTTAAGTTCCAGAAGAATGGGTCCTTCATAAAGCATCAAGAAAAGGAAACACATATGTTTTGGATATGAACAATAAAACACTCACAAGTCATGAAACATGTCTGTTATCCAAGTCCTCTGAAGATGAATCTCAATATTGGCATAAAAGACTTGTTCATTCCAACTTGAAGAATATGAACAAATTGGTAAAAAATGACTTAGTTATTGGTCTGCCAAAGAAAGAGTTTTATTGTTCAAATCATTGTTCTTCATGTTACAAAGCAAAACAACATAGGGTGTCTCATAAATACAAAACTATCAATACTTACACTACTATAACACCCGGTTATTTTGTTAAATATAAAGAAGAGAATAAAAGTAAAAAAAAGAAAGAAAAGCTATGACACCCAAGTTGAAGGACTAAAGGTGTCAAAATGGACAAAAGTTTTAAAGATGGTAAATAAAGGTGATGGCCGCCCATATTGCCTGTGTACACTTCTTCTCATTCGGATTTAAAGAGAGAAACAACAGGGAACTCGGATTTGTAGAGAGAAAGAAGAAGAATTCGAAGTTTTTAGTAAGAAATCTCGAATTTATGATGCTTTAGACGATTCTAGACTCGGTTTTGTGCCTATAAATGTGATTGTGTGCTCGGGTTGTATATATGTGAATGTTTTAGGTGCTAGAACCGTCTGAAAAGCTCAAGAGAAGGGTATAACCTCAAAAGCATAAAATGTGAGTTCTAGAATCCCCTTTTTAACATGTTTTAAACAATTTTGGGCCTGGAAAATGCATGTGTATGTGTTTTTATAAAAATATGTTACTACCCGTATGTGTGTGTGAACGTGTATGTGGATGGGTGTATGTTTTGAGGGTAAATGAGGTGATTATTATGATTATGAATGTGTTATGATGCTTAGAATGTTAGTAATAAGCATGGAATTTGACTTAGGACGAATTTGGGACTGATTTATGTCATTTAAGTCCAAATGAGATGCCCAACCGCCTAAATAGTACACCAACCGTCTGAAATTGCCTTAGAAAAATGCTAAGTAAGCCTATGCTTCTGAACAGGGCGCATGCGCCTAAACAGGCCCATGCGTCTAAGGGAAAAAATGGCTTAGTGTAGGTCCAAACGCCTGAATAGTGCCCAACCTCCTAAGTGCGCATGCGTCTGTCAGGCCCATGCGCCTGAATAGTGCCCAACCGTCTAGATAGTTTGCTCAGGATAACCAAGTACAGGGCCAGACGCCTGAACAGGGCCCATGCATCCGAACAGGGCCCATGCATCCGAACAGGGCCCATACGTCTGATACTTAGAAAATTTTCAGGAACTTTATGGGAGTCTGTGCAATTAGGGTTTTCCCATGACAGTTGACCAGGGTTATTAAATGCCTAATTCCAAGCATAATCATGACTGTTTTTATGATTCCTTATTAATATTATTATTATTACCATTTTTGTTAACCCTATCATTAATGTTATTAATATTATTATTGTATGACTTTACGTGGTATGTTCATGATCAAGAAGAAATTATTATCATTAATAAAGTGAAAGATTAATGATAAAGAAAAGTGGAGCGTAAATGAATGAACGAAAGTCTTGCAAGCAGATTTAAAGAGGTGCATGGCCATGTTGTCGTTAGCTTAACTGTGATGCGGGTTAGCTACCCTGAAGGATGCACATAGGGTCAATCTTTGAGATTGACAATGAGGTGAGCGACTCTGCGTCGCAAAAGACTCGAAAGACGTGCAATCCTTGAGATTGTTAATGAGGTTAGGGACTCTGTTGTCGTAAAAGACTCAGAAGACGTGCAATCCTTGAGGTTGCTAATGAGGTGAGCGACTCTGTTGTCGCAAAAGACTCGGAAAGATAACTATAAAAGTACGAAATGAACGATGATGAAGATAATAATGATATTACCTACGTGTACGTATGATGTGTGAACACGTGCAAAAGTAAAGGATGGTTCTTAAACAAAAGTAAAGTATATTTATTTACAAAACTAGGACTCACTCAGCAATGCTAACTTTTATGCCTTTTTCAGTTGGCAGGTAAAATGTTGCTGAGGATGGCACGCGGGTGAAGCTACTCGGCAGGACATGACTGACACCCATTCATACATGATAGTACTGTTGTTTTGTAATGCAATTGAACAATTATTTTGTAACCTGATTAAACCATGGTGTATTGCTTAACAACAGTGGTTATAATGAAATGAATGGCTTTTGTTAAATTAATTCCACGGCTTTTGTTAAATTAATGCTTTTGTTAAATTAAAGTAAAGTATATTTATTTACAAAACTAGGACTCACTCAGCAACGCTGACTTTTATGCATTTTTCAGTTGGCAGGTAAAATGTTGCTGAGGATGGCACGCGGGTGAAGCTACTCGGTAGGGCATGACTGACACCCATTCATACATGATAGTACTGTTGTTTTGTAATGCAATTGAACAATTATTTTGTAACCTGATTAAACCATGGTGTATTGCTTAACAATAGTGGTTATAATGAAATGAATGGCTTTTGTTAAATTAATTCCGTTGCTTAAATTTGTAATATGTAACTTTTTGTGTAATTAATGCTATGAACGACCAACTGTGAGGTGCCCGGGATCGGGACCTTACAACTACACCACTCAAATTGATTCACATGGACCTTTTTGGTCCAACCAATGTGATGAGCATTTGAAAAAGGCAATATTCTTTAGTGATAGTGTTTGATTTCACTAGATTTACCTAGGTCTTTTTCTTAAAACAAAAGAGTGAAACATTTGAAACTTTAATGGACTTTGTGATCACGATTGAGAATCAACTTGATCTAAAAGTTAAGATTTTCAAGAGTGACAATAGGACTGAATTTGTTAATGCTGATCTAGATACCTTTTGCAGGAATAAAGGTATTGCAAGGCAATTTAGTACACCAAGAACTACACAAAAAATGGAGTTGCTGAAAGAAGGAATAGAACTCTCATTGAAGCAGCTAGAACAATGTTAGCTGACTCTCAGTTGCCCATCGCATTCTGAGCAAGAGCTTTGAACACAACATGCAATGTTCAAAACATGACTTTAATTGTCAAAGAACATAACAAAACTACTTTAATTGTCAAAGAACATAACAAAACTCCTTATGAGCTCTTATTGAAAAGAAAACCCTTTATAGGATATCTTAGAGCTTTTGAGTGTCATGTATCTGCGTTAAACACTAAAGAACAATTGGGAAAATTTTCTGAGAAAGCCTATGATGGATTCTTTGTTGGATATTCTTCCACATCTAAATCATATAGGATTTATATTCTAGAACATAACATTATTGAAGAAACCCCTAATGTTTCATTTGATGAATCCGTATTTACCACAACTATAAAAGGATCATCTTGGTTATTTGATATAGATGCATTAACAGAGTCACTTAACACTGGATATTTAATCAATGCAGTGTTGATACATGCTATCCATTTATTTCTCCAAGTTTGAATGATGTATCACTATCAGCTGATCCTCTAAGACCACAAGCCTCAAATATCGTGCATGAAGAATCAAATAATCTGTCAAGTCGGCAAAATGAAGATACATCCGGAGATGCTAATCCTTCATCTGCAGTTCGTGAACATGCATCCGCAGATGATCATCCTTCATTCGGAGATATAAATAATGCTTTAGCAGATGCTCCTACCTGTGGAGAGGATATTGTGCATACAAAAAACATGTCAGCAGGTCAACAAACTCAATCCGTAGATGTTGCTGTAACTCCTATGGATGAACAAAATAGTTCCGTAGAAGTTCATGCGGAAGACTACCGTGATACAGCTGAAGTACAAAATGATCCTGTTGAACCAGAAGAACACTTTGATTACTTCATAGACTTATCATCACAACTGAATCCCTCTGATCCAATGGATTTGATGAATTTAGAATCAACCAATCCAGTTGATGCTATTTCAACTACCAGAATTCATAAGTCTCATCCATCAGATAATATCATAGGAGACCTGAATGCAAGAACTACAAGAAGAAAAGGGTGAGTGGCAAACATTTGCTTGTTCACTTGCTTTTTATCTCAAGTTGTTCTTCCAAATGTAACAACTGCTCTAAAGGATAACATCTGGATTGAAGCTATGCAAGAAGAATTCCAACAATTCAGAAAACAAAAGGTCTTGAATCTTGTTGATTTGCCTGAAGGTCAGCATCTAATTGGAACAAGGTGGATTTTCAAAAACAAGCTGGATGACAGAGTTATAATTATGAGAAACAAAGCTAGACGATTGCTCAAGGATTTACTCAAGAAGAAGGAATAGACTATGATGATGTTTTTACTCCTGTTTCAAGAATTGAAGCAATTAGAGTATTTCTATCTTATGCTTCATACAAGAAGTTCACTGTGTATCAAATTGATGTCAAATGTGCTTTCCTTTATGGAAAAATTGTTGATGAAGTCTATGTGGCTCAACCCACTGGCTTTGAGGATCCTGACTACCCACATAGAGTCTACAAGCTAGACAAAGCTTTGTATGGGCTTCATCAGGCACCAAGAAAGTGGTATGAAACATTAATACAAAAAATTGAAAAATTGATACACAAGAACAATCATTTTTTTAGGATTTTTGGGATTTAGTTTGAGCTTGATGCAAATGGCTAAAATCTCTTCTGCTTTATATGATTATCAATCAAATAGAGAATACCCCAAATGAATTTGACTTTAGTCCGTTAATGAATTATAGAAATAGAAAAGAATGTCATCTTTCATGCTGAAACATGGCTACAAAAAAGAACTATTGATCAGACTCTCTTTCTCAAACAAGAACATCAAGATCTTTTGGTGGTTCAAATATATGTAGATGACATCATATTTGGATCAACCAACTAGAAGCTTTGTGAGAGTTTTGAAGAGAATGAAATCTGAGTTTCAGATGAGCTCAATGGGAGAATTGACCTTCTTCCTTGGTCTACAAGTTCATCAGAAAACCGATGGAATTTTTATTAATCAAGAAAAGTACATACATCAATTTTTGAAGAAGTACAATCTTGCTGATACATTTTCATGCAAAACTCCTGCTTCCATAATAGTCAAGATTGTGCCTGCTGCTGCTAGAAAATCTGTTGATCAGAGATTGTATAGATCTATGATCGGATCCCTTATGTATTTAACTGCCAGTAGGCCTGACATAATGTTTGCTGTGTGTGTTTGTGCCAGGTATCAATCTGATCCAAAGGAATCTCATCTGAATGCTGTCAAGGGAATTTTCAGAAATCTGAAAGGAAAACCAGCTCTAGGATTGTGGTATCCAAAAGATGGAGATTTCAGTTTCTAATCATACTCAGATAGTGACTTTGGAGGATGCAACAACAACAGAAAATCCACAACTGGTGGATGTTAATTTTTGGGTCCATGGCTTGTTTCATGGCAGTGCAAGAAGCAAACCAATGTGTCGGTATCCACAGTTGAGGGTGAGTATATAGCTGCTTAAGCTGGTTGCTCCCAAGTACTTTGGTTGCAAAACTAATTACTTGACTATCGTTACAACTTACTTCAAACACCAATTCACGTTGATAATTCAGCTGATATGTTTATCACTGCTAACCCAGTTCAACATAGCAAAACAAAGCATATTGAAATCAGATATCATTTTCTGAGGGATTGCTTAGAAACGGGTTTAATCAAGTTAATCAAAGTGGATACAACAAATCAGCTTGTTGATTATTCACTAAAGCCTTTGATTCAGTTAGATTTAATTTTCTAATTGAGTCTTTGGGTATGATTAACTTAGATTAAATTATCATCAACAAAGAAAAGCATGTGACTGTCCTTGTACATAGCAATCAATAAAATCCAAAAACATTTAAAAAATAAAAATAATAAAAACAATATATAAAACCATAGAAAAACACAAAAATATAGTCTTTCTTTATTATTATGTGTTTGTTTCTGCATGACATGTGTATGGAAAATGATAGTACACTATGCCTTGGCTTACTTCATCAACATCATCTAACTTCAAAACTGATATAAAACATTTTGATATGTGAGTAGGTTCATCTTAAGTGGAAACTACACTAAGAGCATGCCAAAACTAATGAAAAGGTGACTGTTTGTGGGAACTCCATTTTAAGGATCAAGCAAGTAAGTCTTATCCTGATGTGATCAAATCACTCACCCAAGCACACTATGTAAAACACTTTATAATCTTCTATCTTTGCAAAATCATATTCTCTCTGTTTTGTGTGAACAAAGACCTGGGTCTATGATTTAGAGTATGATCTTCATCCTCCCTCTGTTTTGTGTAAACAAAGACCTGGGATGAAAGCACCTTTGTTTTACGAAAGTAAAGACCTGGTGACCTTATGAGGATCATATCTCATATCTCAAAAGAATCCTTTGTGATCAACTGTATATTATCTTAAAGAGCTCTAACATCAAAACATTTATGAGACTGCAAGTCTGTCTCAAGATAGAACTTATAACTTAATGTACATAGTCACTAAGTGTGAAAAAGTGATGCTTTGACTCACTAATGGACGATAAAATCTAATGAGAATTGAATGTGGAGCACATGATAGTTACTTGTTAATAAACCTCAAAACATGATAAATAGCATGCCTAGTTGATACATTGCTCTTGTATGAATTTAAGTGGATCTATATACTTGCAATCAGGTGCTGAATCAGATCATGTATCACCCGAATAATCAACATGAGAAGAAGCTTGGTGTGATAGTATGATCCTCTTATATATGCATGCATGTACCATCAAAGTCTGTTTGTTTGATTTGTTTTACTCTTAACTGATTTCATCAATCTTCAACTGTCATATGCCTTTCATGCTAATTTTCCACAAATTTATGATGAATGCAATAACTTATCATTAATCACAAATTTAGGGGGAGTAGGTAATGCATGAAAAACAATAAAAAGCTGAATTTAATCAAAACATCTTTGAAGGAATTGGAACTTGAGCACTAACTCGGATGCAGGATATAGGAAGTTTTTCATGTACTCGGATGCAGGATATAGGAAATTTTTCTTGTACTCCATTGCCATGCAAACAAAGTCAACAAGGTCCAACATCAATAAATGATTCTATCACTTGATTGAAATCATACATTTAACATTTCAGTAAAACTTGAACATCCACAGAAGTTTCAGTAAAATTTCAGCATCCGTAGAAGTAACAGTGAAATTTCAGCATCAGCAGAAGTAACCGTAAAAATGTGACATTTTGCACAACCGTAGAATTGGTAAACTACGGATGTGAAAATAACTTTGAAAGTATAATCCGTGTTCATAGAATGGTAATCTATGAATGAATAAGATGTACTCAATCAAGAGTTATTAAAAAACATGTTGCAGTTAAGGCATCCGTAGATGTCATGGTTTCACAGATGTTCTGCGGAAGCTGTGAAACCTACGGAATAAATAAAGTCTACGGAAAGGGGTAAAAAGGAAGTGGGCCCAACATAATTAATAAAAGAAACTAATGTGTCCGCTTATAAATGAGATTTTTTACTTTAAGAATTCATTAATCACTTTTAAGAGCACTTTTCACTGTTTTGACCTAGAAAAGTGCACACTTCCCCCTTTCTCAATCGTGATCGCAGATCCGTGTTTCAAAGATGACGAACATGTTTGCAAAAGAGTACAATGTGTGTTCATTCCTGAATGCTGATGATCCTGCACCAGAAGGATGTGAAGATATCATTAGATATCTTTGATGATCCAGGCTCTTCTATGCCTTGATGGTAGAGCCTGTGATTCATCAGGTACATATCATCAACTTTTGGAATCCCGCACGAGTGGAACAAAATGAAGAAAAAGTATTTATGGATGAAATCAAAAATGAAAGGTTAAGGATAGATGAACAAGCTATCAGAAGATCAGTTGAGCTGGGAGATCGAGAAGTGGGTCACCCAGACATATTCAAAAATAAATACAAAGAGAAGGTGTTCTATCTGATGGGTTACGATGGTGATTTTGAAAAGGGGGAGATAAAGAAGGGAAGACTATGCAAGCCCTATAGGTTTTTGTGCCACACTTATCTGAAGTGCATCTCTAATAGGAAGTCTAGGCTAGATAGATTTTCAAGGCATATCTCTTCAGGCATCATAGGAATCTTTGAGGGAGAACTTACAACTATGCAAAGTACATCTTCAATTGTCTCTGTGACCAAGTAAAAGTGCAAAGGTCAGACAAGATGTACATGATCCTAAGATTTCTACAACTAATAATAAATGCTGAACTTCCTTAAATTGAAAGAGATGGAGAAGTATTCGTGCAAGCTCATCTGGGTAGATCTGTGCTGAACAAGATAAGTGGGAAATATCAAGGGGAAGATATGCCCATGTTTGCACATGTTGTGGATGCACATGCTGACATACCACAAGAATTGGTATGGGTAGATCAACAAGGGGAGTCATCTGCAGATTCTGATCAAGCCTCACACTCACCTCATATAACTTCTCCTCACCAACATCAATCACCAGCAAGTGTGAACACTGAACCAATCTCACCCATTCAACCTCATCTTTCCCTACAAGAACTATCATCTGACACCCAAAACACCCAGCCTATCTCCCCTATACAACAAGAATCCCCAGTAGTTTCACACCCAACCTCAGAAAACACTCAGCCATTCTCTCCAATCCAAACTCTATCACCTCTGCATCCACTCCCTAATACACCTAAACAACAAACTTCTGAGAGGGCCAATACTGATCCCTTACACATAACTTAGTCTCAGAACACAGTTCACTCTAGTGAGACCGAGTTAACGTCACATGCTAGCACCATTCCAGTCTCTGTCTCCAACTATCAAAACCAAGTGCTGTCTGATCATACTGAACCGATATCTCTAATCACTGATCATCAACACATATCACAGCAACACTTTCTAGAGCATGCAGATCAAGCCAGTGAACACTGCTCAAGTTCAGCAAGTGTAGTTGCAAATGAAGTGAATGACAATGAGACTGCTGCTGAAGAAAAAGAAAAGGGGAATCTTGTTAATGTAATTGCCTAGCATGAAGATGATCCGAGTGATAAGGATATCCCTGTGAGCAACAGTTAACCGATGGCTGAATACAATAAGTTGGTGCTCAAGTCTAATAAAAGAAAACAAAGAATTCAAGAGTTAAAAGGGGTTATCAAAGAAAAGGATGAAGAGCTGATAAAGCAAGTAGCGAGGTTGAAAAGACTTAGAGAAGATGCTCAAAGCAACAATGAAGTGATTGATGCATTGCTTCAACATGGAAAAGAGTTGCAGGAGTCAGTAAGATATGAGAAGAATGAGAAGGAAAAGTTGGTATTAAAGGAGGATCATATCACTGATTCTCTGTCGGTAAAATCTGATCTGATCAAGTTGAAAGATGAAGAAATTGAATAGCTAAAAATCAAAGGATGCCCCATCTGTCAAACAATCAGAACAATCTTCTGAGGCTTTAAAGCACATAATTTTGTATTCATGGAAGAGACAGTACTTAGATACTACCAAGAAGAAGGCAACCAAGGTTGAAGGTTCACCTAAGAAACCAAAGCTCACATCCGCTGAACACACTCCTTCAGTAGATTTATCTATTGTGAAGTTGAGATCTCATAAAGATAGTGATAGTGATGAGGAATGCAATGAGCTAATCAAAATGGACTCACCAATAGAACATAAAGGCTCAAAGGATGATGATCTTCTAACAACAAAAGATATTCTGGAAGATAGGCCCGAGTCAACCATGTTTATGACTCTTATAAACCATGGGTTCCCCTATGACATGGTTGAAAGGTTGAATGTGACTGAACTAAAAAATCTGCTGAAAGAGTTTGAGCTTGCAAGATTTATGATTCCAAAATGTGACTACGAAGCATTCACTATCTTTCAATCAATTCAAAAGATCAAGAAAGAGTTAGGCTATTGTGACACACCTAACCTGAGCAAATACAATATGACTTGCTGGTTATAAGGTCATAACTACAAGTCACATGAGCTGAAGGGAAGAACAGTTGGTGAACTGAGAAGAATGATAGAGCATGTTATAAAAGTTGAGCTTGATACAGGAGTTAGATTCAGAACTAATGCTCCTAACCCTGCTATTGAGCACCATAACAAGATGACTACTGAACCTGTGTTGGTAGAAAGCAAAGGCCAGCACAAGGGAAAAGACAAGCTGATCAGAGAACCAAGAGAAGTCATTCCAGGCAAAGTATGGCCACTTGCAACTACTGTGAGAGAGATTACAGAGCATAAGTCCACTCTAATACAGCTGATTGATCACCTCATAACTCCTAGTTCTGTGGAAGAGAACATGATTATGGCCTGGAAATATGATCCAGACTGGGATTGTGCTATCATTAAAAGAACATCTGGAAGAATTGAATACTTCCATGATGTATTTTCTATGTTGTGCTTACCAGAGAGTGATCTCAAAGACCTGCAAAGTCTGATCATCAATAATTACCCATTTCACCAAAGAGGAAGAGACTTCTCAACTCTAGTGGGCAAACATAAGACAAAGTTCAAGGATGATGTGCTTGCTGAGGCTAAAAGAGAAGATATTGAGCATAAGAAGAGAATTAAAGGTCCTAAAAGGTTTAAGTCCAATGCCTCAGAATCAGTAGATGGTGAATTCTTGAAAAGGGTTGGATACAACAGTAGAAAAACAGCAGCAATCAAGTCCATTGAAGGGACTCAATACACATATCCTATAACTGAATGGGGATATGTTGAGAAAACAAAGGAGTTAGTGCTGCTCAGGAATGCAGAGAACAAGAAAGCTGATCGGATCAGGATCTTTAATCCTGTGGAAATCAAGCTACTTCATCCTAGCTACACCTCATACCTACATGACAAATTTGTTCCCATGCTGGGTGATGAAAGAGCATAAAATGATCTGTTCCTGCATGTCCATATAATACAAGTGATTGACAAATTACATGCAAAAGCTTACAAGATAAGAAGACACAATGCTGGACTGCTAAAGGGAACAACTTTTGATGAAGTCTCAGAACTTAGAATATTAGAGCAGGATGAGCTAGAAGTGGTGAATAACAACAAAGTGTTAGACACACTCACTACTGAAGAAGATGTTCTGGGATTAAGTTTTGAAACTCTGAAAAAGCTCAGCAAGATGAAGATCAACTACAAGTATGATGATCAGAAGATTGATGTCTCTTACTTTTACAACAAAATCATTGCCAGAGTCAAGGAGCTTGGAGTTTTGAAGGATTGATTACAAGGATCTAAGCCTAAGGGGGAGTATTGTTAGATCTAGAAAGAATAGGTCTAGATCATTTTGTATAGGCTTAGAACTTCAGTCAATACATGTAATAAATAAGTGTAAATGACTATCATTATGTATGCATTGAATGTATAGATTAACCCATATGTGTTGCTTGATGTATATGATGATAGGCAAAAACAATGTACTTGGTGAATTGTTATAATTGACTAAGTGTAAGAAACATCTACGGATGATCAATACTTCTAATCCATAGATATGTTTCTTACAAGTCATCCTTTATGTCTATTGATGAACATCATCACTCATAAGGATTACTTGATGAAGTAAAGATTCCTATGGAAGACAAGGTTCCTACAGAAGAACAAGAGTTCCTGCGGAAGGCAAGATTCCTGCGGAAGACAAGAACACTTGTATGATTTCCACCGGTCAACAGGTCAATAACAAATCCCAAGAGATCTGGTGTTTCCTTAACTGAATTAAAATGTCTATATGTATGAGTCCTACGTTTCACATCAAGGAGAGAACACAATAAGCAATATTACGGCTGACGAATATCACATCACCTTTCAACCCTAGCCGCCATCAAATCAACAACAACAATACGATTCAAGATTCATTGTTCATAGCATTCATAATTATTCTTTTGCAATCATTATTCAATATTAATGAAATATATTATAATTATTTCTTGTGTGTGTATTTACTGTGTTTTCATAATTGTGTTCATCATAATTAAATTCAATATTTGATATCAATTATCAATTAAAAAAAACAATTAAACAACAGTTAATGACTATTCCACATTCATTAGCTTGTCATTATTTTAATACTGATAATTCCTGAATTGAGATCCTAGGATTCACAGTATGTATAATGTGTTATCTTTTAATAGTCTTCTAACGTATTTATATTGTATTGTAAATTACGTTAAATATTATGTTATTACTTTACGTAATATGACAAATGAATGAAAGAGCGTAAAGAATAATGTAGCGAAGTGAAAGATAACAAAGATGAGAAGTAAAATGTAATGAATGAAAGAATGGCAAGCAAGCAAATAAGAAAGGAGGTGCATGACCATGTTGTCATTAGCTCAACTGTAATGCAGGTTAGCTACCCCAAAGGATGCACACAGGGTCAATCATTGAGATTGACAAGACCTTTGGTATGCCCTAGGTGACTGGGGGGCTGTTTGATTGTGTTGACTGAGTAAGATCTGACTAAGTCAGAAGCTGACCCAGTAAGAAGTTCTGACTGAGTTTGCATCTGACTGAAACTTATCTGTTTGATTATGTATATGACTGACTCTGCTGAATGATAAAAACTATATATATTTCTAAAATTCATACATTATTAAAAATAAAAATAAAAAGCCAAAAAATTTATATATTTAGCTTCTTGTTTTATACAAGGTTCTTGAATGATAAAAATATATAGTTTAATTCATATATTTCTCACATCCACTCTTCCACTCCCAACATCATTTGTATCTACTACACACTCCCACACCACCATTAACACACCTTCATCTTCTTCACACACCTTCATCTCATCATCACCACCACCACCACCACCATACAAGCTCAAGTTCTCCTCTAATCAACCCACCTTCGCACCTCCCCAATCCACCCCATCCGCCGCCACAACCACCGCCAAACGGACCCACCATCGTAATGTCCACCACCGCCCCCAAATGCGAAAAAGATCCCAATGTGGGGAGATCTGCCGAGGGGTCGCGTAGATGGGGGGATCTGCAGAGAGGGGTCGTGCAGATAGGGGGATCTGCCGAGGGGGTCACCAAGGTGGGGATCTGCCGAGGGAGTCGCGAAGGGGAGACGGTCAGGTAGAGGTTGTGGGTGGTGGTGCACTGGAGGCTGTGGCCGGTCAGCTTGGGTCAGACTATTAACTTTTTCGGTTTAGGTCAGCTAACATGGACCCGGTTAGCTGAAACGGAACGTCCATCAAACGGGCTGACCAACTGACCGAGTCAGCCAGTCAGTGGTCAGCCCATGGTCAGCCCCTTTCAAACAGCCCCTGGGTCAGCTTCGTGCATAATGTTTGTGGTTTAATTACCACAGGCCCAGCATAAGCTTCGTGCATAATGTTCGGGGTATTACCAATTGGTTTGAATGTATGGGAGAGATGACTTGCCCTAGTTGACTGGGTCAGCTTCGTGCACAATGTTCTTGGTTTAATTACCACTGTCCTAGCATCAGCTTCATGCACAATGTTCATGGTATTGTTCACCAATCCATATGAAAGTAAAAGAATGATGTAACGTACAAAAGAAAGTAAGAAAGTAAGAACAGTTAAAGAATGATGTAAAGTACGTTACGAAAGTATGAGAACAAAAGTAAGAGATAATGTAAAGTATGAAACGAAAGTATGTATATGAAAGAGAATGTAAATGAAATGAAATGAAAGAATGAATATGATGGGGAAAGATAATGAATGATAACGAAATTAATAACGATATTATGTAATTGTATGTATGATGCATGGTCGCGTATGGGTTTTGATGAAAGTAAAGTATGTTATATTTTTGTAAAACTAGAACTTACTCAGCAACGCTGAATTTTATGTATTTTCCAGTTTGTAGGTGATTGTTGTTGAGGATGGCATGGGACAGCTACTTGGCATTTTTGGGATGGCATCCATTAGTATAACAATGATGTTTTTATGATATAATGATATTATGATATTTTGTAATAGTTAACTATATTGTATTACTTTGCAAAAGTTGTCATTAATTTATAAAATGGTTTTAATTAATTTCCGCTGCGATTTTTTGAATAAATGTATGTTTTATGTGCGATGAACGACCAACTGTGAGGCGCCCGGGAACGGGTCCTTATAAAAACCTCAACAATTGAAGCCTATTTCAAAATCTACCCCTCCAGACACATTTTCTTGCATAATTATTCCATATTTAATCCGAAACATTCATCGATTAGATCAATGGTTGTTATCACTTCGTACATTTCGCACGAATTACTTACTTTGTACCATAAACTCTCTCTCTCTCTCTCTCTACCCCCCTACATATATATATATACATACATACATACATACATATATATACACTATATTAATCTGCATATAGGGAGGGTAGAATGGTAATTTGATCAGATCTCTTAATTTTAAGAGTTGTACAACTCTTAAAGCATAGTATACAACCCACAAAACTTTGAATTCCTCTAAAAACAAACAAACAAGCATTTTTAAAACCCTGATTCCATTTCAAATTTCAAACATATAACATCGTTGAATCACTCTCGCTCTGAGATCAACTATCCCGCCTGAAACACCACCATATCCCAAGATAAAGATCACCATATCCCAAGATCAAGAAGAGATAGAATGTTAGGACGTAGTATTGAATGAAATACTAACTGATAAACATGTATACCGAATCAAATAGTGCGGAATCCTATTTGATTGGCGATCCAATCAGTGAGAAAGCACGTAGAATCAATTGTAGATTGAATCTAAATGTTAAGAACGATTGATAATCGATCTAGTGCGATCTATGAACTTGGAACAGGTTCTTAGAGGTCTCTAGAAGGCTAGGGTACGTAGGAATTCGAAGTGCTTCGTTTTTTCACGATTTAAGTGGTATTTATAGGTTAGTGTGCGATTGAGCCATGCGGTTGATTCATTCGCACGACTGAGTGTTCAGTCGTACGACTGAGTCAATCTCATGTTACAATCATGCGACTGATCCAGTCTCCTGGTTCAGTCGTGCGACTGAGTCATTCACATGAAGTTGTTCATGCGTATCGTCCATTAGCATGGGCCATTCGCATGAGAACTTCACATTACTAAGTTTGAATATATTTCTTAAACATTACATTACCAAGATTAATTAACAGAACCAGAAACCTATATAATCAATTCAATACGTGTTAAATAACTCATTAATGACATATTAAACATTATAATCACAACCAAACATTTGTATTTCATTAAGTACCCAACTATTACATATGTGTAACACAATAAAGACATATTACATTAAGCTCAGAAACTAGGTACACATGTATCTACAAACTCCCCCTTGGACCTGGATTCATCTATTGTCTTACATTCTTCATAACCTCTTCATATTTCTTGTACTTCTCCTCTCTTGTAACTCCTGTAAGTATTTCAAATGCAAAGCAGAGTCTGATCATGTTTTGGAATTGGAGAGCTTGTACAATATCTTGTGCGTCATTGAATAGTGGCCACTATTATAAGGTGTAAACATCTTCAGCTGACAAGTTGGTATGCCACATTGGGTCAAATACACTAATAGTATCCATTTTGCCCTCTTTGTTCAGAACTATGGCCGCCTCCCCTGTTCTCCAATCATAGTACCACCACTTAAAGTGTGGAGTGAAGTCCTGTGGCATTTCCCTTAGAGGGAATCTTGACATCGTGCGCGGAGGACTCCACTTCAGCACTATCTTTGGCTTTCCAGTTATGGGATCAACTTCGGATCGTCTGATATACCTCGTAGATTGTTGAGGTTTGAAGTTGACCCACCTGGTGTGGTACTCTCTCTTCAGTGCAGCCTCAAACCATCCTGACATCTTTTTCGGATCAGCATATAGCAGCTTCAGTTTAGCCAGCTAGTTGAGCTCAAAACTAGGTAGAGACTTTAGATCATGCGGGAATCTAAAGTACTCAATACCTTTCCCTCTCTTTACCGCGTATACATTAAGATCATCAAAATGAGCCCACGCGATAATCTTGCCTGACACCTTATGATGTTTCTTCACTTTGTAAAGCTTGGTGTGGACATTCGGTTTAGGAGCAGTGCATTGGGCTCTGATCTCCTCAAAACAAGCAGCCCACTCTGCCTTTCTAATATGAACATCTATGTCTGAGGCTTGGGCTGTTTCTTCAACCTTTTCGGACTCTTGCTCCATCTTATCAAAAATCTAAAATGTATCACTGACCAGGGAATCACCCAGATTAGGGACCACATTTCCCTCCATGTCAGCATATTCTGGACAGTGCACTGTAGTGACATCTTCGATCTCTATCTCATCAATGTCATTCAGCTCATCATCACTATTTACTTCAAAAGTTGGAGCGTCTTTAACAATCTCATCAGGATTGAGCTTGAACAGTTCTGCCAGTTGCTCGTCAGTAAGATCACGAATTATTTCCCCTTCTTTAGGGGTATAATTCACTGATCTCCTAACAATCCCTTGCATATCAAGAATCATGGTTAATTGAGTCTTAACCTGCTGAAGGGGAACCGCATCATATTCATCCCTCTGATAATTTGGATCTGCTTGAATTAGACATGTAACATATCGATCATTAGTTAATAATCAAAATAGAAACACATTCACCAATATATAAACATTATATACATTAATTTAATACAAAATTTAGTTACACATGATTTTAAATAACATAAACAAGTAGACATTACTCTTTTCTGTATCATGGGCTCTTCTGCTGACGGGGCGAATGTGGAGGCACCTTGATTTTGAGCTTTCTTTGTCCTCCTTTCACTTGCAGATGTGGCACCCGCAGCAGATGTATCATCATCATCATCAACATCATCATCACCAGCATCAGTATCATCCCCTTGATCATCACCATCATCATCATCATCACTGTCATCATCATCACCATCATCTCCATGTCCCTCTCTTGTCTTTAAGGGATCCTACTTTAACCCTTTTAGCCTCAGCATGATGGTCTTGTTGGCAGTCTCCAACTCCTCTATCCTTTTAGCTGAGTGGACATGTTGCTCCTGGAGTTGGGACATCTCTGAGCTCTATGCAGCAATCTGCTATGCCTGCTGCTCAATCAGCTGAGCCTACTGAGATATCTGCTGAGATTGTGTAGCAGTATGCTCTACTAGCTGACGAATCTGGGCAGTCTTCTTGTCATCGGCTGCTAACAGCCTCAGCACCATACGGTTCAGGGCTGAGAGCTGTTCCTCTACCCTACTGTGAGGTAGAGGAGATCCAGATGTAAAGGAAGGGAAAGATGATGGTGCTCCTGCGTGACTAGTGGTGGTGGTAGTAGTGAAGATTGGGGTTGGTATAGATGAAGGTGGTGGCAGATGAGTGAAGATCGGGGGTGGTATAGATGAAGTTGGTGGTGGTAGAGAGGGTGTGGTAGTGGTGTGTGAGGTGGTAGAGGTAGAGGCTGGTGGTGTAGTAGCAGTGGTGGTAGTAGTGGTGAATGGTGTGGCTGAGGTAGTGGCTGTGCCGATGGATGATGTCAGAGTGAACCTCAACCTCTTTCCTCCTTGTGCCTCTAGACATTGAGGCTCCCCATTGGCTACTGAGCGAGTCCGGGGCATAAGAGGGATCTGAATCAGCAGCAGCATCCCCAGACTCCCCTGGG
>BJCO01829794.1:0-13430 GCA_018326465.1 Flaveria floridana | reverse complement strand
CTGCTGGGAACGTGATTTCTCAGCTGTTGCGTGGTTTAGCCGGCGAAAACGGGCTCAATCGGGGTGGTTTTGGTGCTAAGATGAAGACACTGAGAAGAAGAGAGCGTAAGAGAGAAAGAGAGAGCAGTTGTGAAGTGTTTGGGCTGGTGGATGGGTATTTATACCCAGCCCCAGTGTGGCAATTGTCAGGTTTGGTCCCTGTACTTAGGTCCCATGTTCCCGAATTCGTTCCGGTTGATAACGACGTGATTTGACGAGCTATATTAATTAAGAGGATTCCTTAGGTAATCTCGTTTATGTGAATCCTCTACAAACACCCACGTTAGTATTTTATCATAATTTGTTTAACGATGTCAGTGGCGGTGTTTGTATACGTTTCGAGTAATAGCGAGTACGGGTCAATGTTAACGACAATGGTTTGAATAATGTTAACCCGAAATTACGGGGTGTCACACTTTTCTACAAAAGCTGACCAACTTTCCGTTGCCACTCTGAAGACTCACTAAATTGTATAAGTTGGTAAAAAGGTCCATGCTTTTGTACACTGTAGATTATGGTTTGGGGTCTATAACTTTATTTTTTGTACCTTTTATCCTTTTTGTATTAGATTAGGATGTGAGCTATGGCATGTCATAGTCACAAGTCAAAAGGCAATCTGCCTTTTGATTATACATTGATCTTGTTGTCTAGATTAGTGTTTCCAGCTGGCTTTCAAAGTATAGTCGACTGTAGAATATAGTATAAAGTATCTTAGGTTCTTGTATTTATCTTTATGCTTTGTAACACTTGTAATAGAAAATGAGAGTAATATACAACATTTTTGAAAACCATACTTATCTTGTTCTTGTTCTTTGTTCTATCTCATTACTTACTTGTGTTCTTAGTATCATTTACTAAAACCCGATTCCCTATTTGATCTGTTAAGTGTTTTAACACTCTCTAGATTATAAAACAGATTGTATTGACCATTCCTTACCCGGTTCATAGTATTGGTAGTACTATTAGGTTTAGTTGTTAAACTCATGTCTATATTTGATTCTTCTTGCATATAGCGTACACATACATGTCCTACTCATACAACATAGCATAACTTTTGCTATACTAAAGATGCAAACTTGCCAACCATGTGTTGACATTTTTCAATCATTTGTTGTTGATGCATGTGTACCTAGATTCCGATCTTAATGTAATATGTTTCTATTGTCTTACATATATGTAATAGAAAGATAGCTAATGAAATGCAAATGTTTTATTGTGCTTATAATGTTTAATGTTTCATTAATGGGTTGTGTAATGCGTATTAGATTGATTATATAGGTCGGTGATTGTTTGAATTAGTATATATAATGTAATGATAACTAATACATTCAAACTTAGTATTATGAAGTTATCATGCGAATGGCCCATGCGAATGGACCATGCGCATGAACAACTTCATGCGCGTGACTCAGTCGCACGACTAAACCAGGAGACTGGACCAGTCGCACGACTGTAACATGAGATTGATCCAATCGCACGACTGAATACTCAGTCGTATGTATGGATCAAGTGCATGGCTCAATCGCACGACTGAACCATGCTTATGGTTCAGTCGCACGAATGAGATATACTTACCTATAAATGTCACTTAATTCATGGTAAAATAAAATACTTCGAATATTTACAACCCTAGTCGACCCAGAGCGCCCTGTTCGTCCCTTCCAAGTTTATAAAACGTTTCAGATCATTCCTAGTTCGTTCTTAACATTTTCTAATCGTTAGGTTTGATTTTGTTAACGTTTTCCCTGATTGGATCACCAATCAAATAGGATTCTGCACTATTTGATCTGGTTTCACGTTTGAATCAGTTAGTACTCCGTCCATACACGGTCCTAACATTTTCCTATTCATACAACAGAATGTTGGAAATTCAAAGGGGAAACGTTATGTTTCGCAAAAAGAACACGGGCTATATTGCTGGAGAGTACGATGGGATACAGGCAAGTTTGCATACGTGATGTTATATACGTTGCCGGTATGCGTTGCCCCTACACTTGATTGGCCACCAACATGCTTTGAGTGGCCCTGTATGAGTATAATCATCCCTGATTGAATACCTATATAAGTAGGTGTAGCAATCAGTGTATTTAGAAGAATAGCGTGTACTGTCACACCCCGGGGCCCAAGGAGGGTGGGACGTCACAGACTAGCAACATACATGGCAGCGGAAACAAACCATCACAAGAGTGCACAAGGAGAGAAATAACATGGCATTACATAATTAAAGTCAAACCGGGCTGTAACAGTCTAGCCCATCATACAAAGTACAATTTCATTACATAATCCAAAATGTTTAGTCAACCATAATTCAAATTGTTCAAAGTATTTTCAATTCATGTAATGCCAGGGGGAGTCATAATCCTAGGTCGTCCAGGTCTGGTTCTCCAATCAAGCCACTTCCATTATGGATTACCTGAAACATGCTAAAAAAGATTTTGTGTCAACTAAAAAGTTGGTGAATTCAAGTGCTTAAAGTTTAAAAACAAAAGGACTCTTTAAAGTCCATAATTTAATTTTAAAATTCAAAGTATCTCTATTGTAGGGGTCACAATCAACCCTGCACTCAGTCCCGACTAGCCTCTTCTAAAGTTGTCTTTAAACTGGTTAACCCTAAGGTTAGCTGAGCCTCAAACAGTGCACCATACCTACTGGATGGTTCACCATATTATCTTATAAAAACCTGTTACATGACACAAATGATCCCTCAGGATCTCAGTGGGGTACCCATCCTATCCGGAAGGCACTGTGTGGGTGGTTTTCTAGGTGTTAACTTGTGTTCTAACTAATGATTTACCAACTTTTATGATGTATACCTCGTGTGATGTTGAGACCTCCTCAAGAACAAGTTCTAAGTCGTGAGATTCTGTTAAAAACAAGAAAGTAAGGGTTCTTGTTGTTTATTGAAGCAAAACACAAGAAACAAGTTGATTCAGATGTGTTAAAGCTTATCCCTTGTATGAACTGTGAGTATGAGGGTTTGAGGAGGCTAAAATCAGTGATGAACTTCGAATGAGGGCTGGAGCACTTTGCTCTTGCAAGAATGGTGCACAAAAGTCCCTCAAATGGCACTGTTTTGCTTGGTTCTAGCTTGAATGATGATGTTTCCTTGGTGTTCTTCAAGTATTTGGCTGAAATGTATGTTAGTGTGGGTGTGTTTCGGATGAGAGATGTCCAAGAGATGGAGAAAAGAAGAGAGTTTGTAGGTGGAGTGAAAATGAAGGTGAAGTGAGAGGTGGGAAGTCTTGCATGTTATTTGAATGGTGGTGTAAGTAGTGGGAAAGAGGGAGGATGATTGGGTGGTGAGGGGGCGGCCAAGGTTATGGGTGTGTGTGTTTTGTTTTTAAATTTTTTTGTAAATTGACATAAGTAGTGTAGTTTTGTTATGTAGTGTAGTATTTTAGGTGATAGTTTCTAGTTAAGTGTTTTTAAGTTTTTGAATTGTATGTATTGAATTAATTCGTGAATTATGTGTGTGTACACCAAAATTAATTGTTCTCAATTGATTCTAACATTTTGACGTGTTTAATTGTAATTTCAGGACGTTAAAATATTTTGTTCTAAGGCAAGACCTAAAGCATTATCTAGGAAAATTAAACACATAATAACAATCATGGATAAAAATCAAGTAGTGGTAAATATAATATTACTGATATTAATAATAATTACAATAATTGTTGGGGGTCAAAGTTTAGAATGTTGATCTTGGGGTCGGTTGTTACATTCTCCCACCGTTTAGAAAATTTCATCCCAAAATTTAGCTTCAAATTAGGTTTCCACACAGGTGGGTTTGAAGAGGTGGGAATATTCCTTCCTCATTTCATCTTCTCGTTCCCAAGTGAACTCGGGTCCTTGTTTGGAGTTCCACCTTACCTTCACTTTGAATATGCGGCTTTAACTAAGCTTCTTGACTAGTCGATCAGTAATCTCTACGAGCTCCTCAACAAAGTTTAACTTGTTATTGATTCTGGCTTCCTTCAAAGGCAACTTTAAGGTTTTCTCTACCAAGCAATTCTTTAGATCTGACACATGAAAAGTGTCATGTATGTAGCTAAGCTCTTGAGGTAACCTGAGCTGGTATGCTATCGGGCCAATTCTTGCCAGTACTTTGAAGGGTCCAATATATCTTGGGCTTAGCTTGCCTTTCTTGCCGAATCTCATAGCTCCCTTCCATGGTGCGACTTTTAACATTACTTTATCGCCTACTTGGAACTCCAGGGGCTTCCGTCTCCCATCGGCATACTTCTTTTGTCGATCCCTAACTGTTCTTAGTCATTCCTTGATCTTGACTATCTTGTCCATGGTTTCCATCATGATGTCAGGTCCCATCACTTGGCTATCACCAACCTCGTTCCAACTCAAAGGAGCTTGAAATTTTCTACCATATAGGGTTGCGTAAGAGGCTGCTTTGATGCTTGTGTGGTAGCTGTTGTGTAAGAGAACTCCATTAGGGGAAGGTGATTGTCCCAGCTTCCATCAAAGTCAATCACATAAGCTCTTAGCATGTCTTCTAGGGTCTGAATGGTTCTCTCGCTCTGCCTGTTGATTTGAGGGTGATATGCGGTGCTTAGATCAACATGGGTTCCCAGAGCCTATTGGAGATATCTCCAAAATCGCGATATGAAGTGACTATCGCGGTCTGAGATGATCAAGAGTGGTACTCCATGCCGAGTTACTACTTCATTAATGTACAGTTGAGCTAACTTTGACAAATCGTAGTCCTCTCGAATTGGTAAGAAGTGGGCTGACTTGGTAAGCCTATCTATAATTACCCATATAGCATCATGCCCACGAAAGGTCCTTGGCAATCCTGTAATAAAATACATGATGATGTTATCCCATTTCCACTCGGGAATTTCAGGTTGTTATAGACCTCCTGACGGTTTCTGGTTCTCATCTTTTACCATGGCACACGTCAGACATTTTCCCACGTAGGTAGCAATTGATCTTTTAATTCCAGGCCATCAGAATAGAGGCTTAATATCTTGATACATCTTGTTGCTTCCCGGGTGAATCGAGTATTTACATTTGTGAGCTTCATCTAGAATCACCTCTCTATGTCCTCCATTCTTTGGTACCCATGCTCTTTCTTCATACTTGTATAATCCATCATTGCTTATTTCCAAACGCTTTTCTATTCCTGTTAACAACTCATCAACCAGTTTGTCTCCCTTTAGAGCTTCTCTTATGCCTCTTTTAGTCTACTGACAAGGTTTGTATACACGCTTATCCTTAAGGCGTGAACACGAAGGGGTTTTTCCTCTTCCTTCCTGCTTAGGGCATCTGCCACTATATTTGCTTTTCCTGGATGGTAGCGGATCTCATATATAATCGCTTAGTAATTCTACCCATCTCCTCTGGCCAATGATCAACATCTTCTGATCCTAGATATGTTGCAGGCTTTTGTGATCAGTGTAAATAACACACTTAGTGCCATAGAGGTAGTGTCTCCACATTTTGAGAGCAAACACTATGGCACCCAACTCTAAATCATGCATCGTGTAATTCCTTTCATGCCCGTCCAGCAATCTTTACGCATAAGCGATTACCTTTTCCTGCTACATTAACACACAACCAAATCCCTGAAGCGAGGCTTCATAATAGACTACAAAGTCCTCCGTTCCCTCTAGTAGGGCAAGGATAGGTGCGCTGCATAGCTTTTCCTTTAACAGATTAAAGGCTTCATCTTGTTCCTTTCCCCACTCACAAACTGTATCCTTTTTGGTCAAAGTAGTTAGTGGCTATACTATTCGTGAGAAATCCTTGATAAACCTCCTGTAGTAACCGGCTAAACCAAGGAATTATTTGATCTCAGTAGAATTTTCTGGGATCTTCCAATTCTTGATGGGCTCTACTTTTGTTGGTTCTACTTGGATTCCATCTTGGTTCACTATGTGACCAAGAAACTGGATTTCACGCATCCAAAACTCGCATTTGGAGAATTTTGCATATAGTTGCTCGTTCTTGAGTAATTAAAGGATTAATCGGAGATGCTTCTCATGTTCTTCTTTGCTTCGAGAGTAGATCAAGATATCATCAATAAACACGATCATGAAGTTGTCTAGGTATGGGCGGCACACACGGTTCATGCGGTCCATGAATGCTGCTGGCACGTTAGTCAATCCGAAAGGCATGACTAGGTATTCCTAGTGCCCATATCTGGTTCTGAAGGCTGTCTTGGGGATGTCTTCTTCCTTTATCTTCAGTTGGTGGTATCCTGATCGCAAGTCTATCTTAGAGAAATAGCTAGCTCCTTACAATCGATCGAATAAGTCATCAATTCTGGGAAGAGGATATCGGTTCTTTATGGTAAGTTTGTTCAATTCCTGATAGTCGATGCACATTCTTAGCGTTCCATCTTTCTTCTTAACAAATAGTATCGGGACACCCCACGGTGAAACACTTAGTCGTATAAACCCCTTATCGAGTAACTCTTGGATTTGTAGCATTAGCTCCTTCATCTGGGGCGGAGCGAGTCGATAAGGTGCTTTAGCCACCGGTGCGGCACCTGGTACTAAATCTATCTGGAACTCAACTTTTTGAGTTGGAGGAAGTCCCGGTAAGTCTTCGGGAAACACTTCCAAGTACTCAGGCACTCAGATAGGTCTTCAATCTTCTGTTCCCCTTTGGCTTTCATCACGTAGATTATGAACGACGTGTGTCCTTTCTTGAGGCTCTTAGTAGCCTTTAGGTGGGATATCATGGGACATAGTGGGTGGTTTCTCTCTCCGTGGACTACTAACGTCTCCCCATTGGCTAAAGGTATCTTAAGCAAATGCTCGTCACACACGATTTCAGCCCTATTCCTAGCCAACCAATCCATTCCTTCCACCACGTCAAAAAATCCTAATTTAATAGGCATTAAATCTATACCAAATGAATTACCCTCTAGGACCAATTTGCGATTTGATGATTTTGTTAGTTTCTATTATGTTACCGTCAGCCAATTCTATGGTAAATGTATCAGTTAGGGTGCAGGTTGCCAAATCAATCAAAGGCCTAAAGGTAGTGGAAACAAAACTAGCAGTCACCCCAGTATCAAATAGAATGGTAACAGGATGGTTATTTACGAGAAACGCACCGTTCACCACATCAGGTTCTTTACGAGCACCGTTCGGATCATCACGAACGCTCTTCCCTTGGGTTTTTTAGGTCTTGTATCTTTGTCTCTTGCTAGCTTGGGACACTTATTCCTAATGTGTCCTGGATCTCCACACTCATAACATTGTTTCCGCGGTGAATACGTGCAATCCTTAATTAAATGACCAGTTAGGTTGCATCTAAAACAGGGCATCAGGTTGCACTCTCCTTGATGGTGCAGTTTGCACTTGTTGCAAAAAGGACTTGTGGCTAAGTATAATCTCCCAGCCTTTCTACCCTGGTCAGTACGCCTTACAACTTCTCCAGATCTCTTGCTTGAACTACCACTGCTGCCAACCACCTTCCTAGCATCAAACCACTTCCTTTCCTCATCCATAGCCTTCTTCTTGTCCTCGGATTTCACCTGTTCAGTCCAACAAGCTCTAACTAGGTCATCAATCAGGCTACTAGTGAAATCCACTTCAGCTTGTAGGTTTGTAGGCCCGGAAGAGCGGACCATGCCTCTAACCCTAGGGTGTAATCCCCATATGAAACGGGCTACTCCCTTGGCTTCTGGTGTCACCAGATGTGCAACAATCAGAACAATGCCAGGAAATAGTTGATGTATTCCGTTTAACTCGGGCCTTTCATCTCTAAACTCAGAATCTCAGACTCCAGCTTTAACAGTTGATTAATTGGACAGTACTTGTTGGTCATTAAATCTCTGAATTCGGTCCAATTCATCTGATCGGTTACGTTCCTTCCTCTCGGCTGCATAATGGTTTTCCACCATTCCAGTGTGGGTCTCTTGAGTGATTGGGAAGCAAACTATTGGGTTTGTTACAAGATTATCAAAGTTAGTTTAACCATTTAAACTACAAAAACACAGCGGATAGAAATTGTTAAAATTAGGTTTAATAATCTGAAAAATAAACCATTCTTTAACACAAAACAAACCCATGAACAAGGATCATATGTATGTGAAATGAAATGCTATCAAATACGAAAAAGAACAACCATAGGATGTTCTTGAAACTACCTTTCAAGAACAAAAGGGTGTTGTGTGGATGAGTAGAAGATGATGATGCTTCTTGAATGTCTAGCCTCTAAAAGAGAAGTCCTCAATCTTGTATACCCACAAGCTCTCGCAAACACCTCACTTGTTAGGAAGTCTAACACCAAAACCTCTTCTTGTGCCTTATTCAAGACTGAAATTTTAGCCACTTGAATCCGAAAATTCAGCCCCTTAATCTCGAAATTTCAGCTTAGAAAGGAAGAAGGGAGAGTTTTTGCATGCGTGTGAGAGAGAGTGTGTAATGGTAGAGTGTTGGAATGAATCAAGTCTTGTAAAAACCAAGACAAAAAAGGAATCCCAATGCCGCACCCTTGGGCGGCCGAAACTAGTTTGACATGGGTTCCCACCCATTTCAATTTTATAAAAATTTTTACACTCTTTAACCCATAAGTCTATAAAATTAAACCCCTTTTAATTTTATAACTTTAACACACTATTATTTGTTATTATTTAACTTACTTAAATAATGATACAAATAATTTCTCATGAACAAATTATCCATATAATTTTTTCTATTTCAAATGAAATAATTTAGAAAACCCATTTTCTAAATTGGTGTTAATATTTATTTGTTTGATCATATCAACAAATAAATATTTATTGGTATTTGCTTGGCTTGTTATTGGGTATGACCCGACTTGGATCATAATGTACTAACCTCATCAATTTTGTATGTGTCTTGGGCATATAAGATCCAACAATCTCCCACTTGCACAAGATTCATAGAAGATTGATGCAAGCAGTAAATACCACCTAACAACAGTTTACTACCCTTAATATGTATGACTAAGAGCCATTCAATAACATCATCCCCTTCAAGTACCTTACTCAAAATGTTTTAGGTGAATCAATCATCTATCCTTTTGTCAAAGATGTCATGTTAAATCCCAGAGACACAGAGTGATCATTCTCCATTGATTTAACTTTATCAGGCCTTAGACATCTTACTCTAACGAATAAGAGGGACAAATCCCATCTTGACTACATACGTCTCTCACAATCACCTCGTATTATACCTGAATTCAGCCTTATGTACTGCCATGTTTCAGAACAGCGAAGAACTATGTCAAGGTATAACATTCGGTGAATATTAAGACCCAATATGTATCTCAGGTCAGAGGACACCAAATGATATTTGCCTTTATTCAAAATTACTTATGATCAATCAAGAAGATTCCATGTAGTAATATTTGAGATGCGGGTCAGTCCAATATTTGCATCCCACAAATATCTATGAACCTTGGTAGCAACCCTTTTCTCTATATTCATCCATATGAATCTACCAATCCAAGTTCATAATAGTCTTACCCTCATACATGTTCCCACAAGTATGAATGACTACTGATGTTTTGAGTAAATGATTTACTCATGGATTTTAAACATGCAAAATAGGAACATTTGTCACACCCCCGCTAAGAGTGGAAACATGGGGATGTGGACGAGACGGGATCGTCATAACACATGGTTAACAATAGAGATGCAATATATATGTAATTGATGACACAAAAGGAGACTTGTGTCGTGTTTAGTCAATATTCACGACAGCATAGCCATAAGCATAAACTTGTAATGATTCATATAACCACAAAAATTGTATCCTTATATGTAATTCCCACAACCCGGGAACAAGTATCCAAAAGAATGATAATTGTTTAATAGACTACAACATTGTTTCAAAATGATTGTTTATCAAGTATGTTTAGTCTCAAAAATGCATCCTAGGGTCTCCACTAAGGCAGCACTCCTAGATCTTTAATTATCATTGTCACCTGAAAAGATATGCTCAAAATTGTCAACAAAATTGTTGGTGAGCTCGCAGGTTTAATTGTAAATATGTAATTGATGATGTATAGTGTTTGTTGTGGAATACCGTGCATACAGTTATAAGTAAGCAAAATCACATAACCATGAGTTTTGCAACCAAACCTAATGACGTACACACAGCAACTTGTCGGAATATATTCACCCAAGGCCCGTTCCTGGCAAAGTGATGGTACAAACTAGTAACCATCTGTCAAGGGTGGGGGTGTTAACCCAGTAGTACTACTAATACCTATCCGTCAGTTCCAACACCAGAATTAAATGGTTGTAAGAAAGAACCACATAACAACTCATGTATGTATCAGATAAGTACTCACAAAACAGTATCACGTTGATTCCAAGTATGTAAATTGTATGTAAATTGTACAGCATAGAAAACGGGTGAGCATACTTTTGTTGAAATATCGTATAAGCGTAAAAAGGGGCCACGAAACTCACTTGTTAAGTGGTAAGTATGTATGATGAAACTTCCCAAACGTTGTATGCAATGAACAGTCAAACCCCTATTGACAGTTATGTTAGCATTAATGATGTGCCTGATGTTAATAATAATGTTTAGTCGGGTCGGGTCGTATCGGTTCGGTCGCGGGTAGCACACACACACAAACACACGCAATGGATCTTATGTAGATCCACGTACTAGAAACGTTGCCACTGTCAATGATATTTGTGTAAAAGTGATGTTGTTGTTAAAGAAATACTTAGTAAGCATTAGAGTTACAGATCGATTGTTGCTAATTGTAAATGGTTAGGTTGATTCGATTAGTGATAACATTAGTAAGTTTGATAGTCTTAATTTAAGTATTGTCATTAGCAATGGAAACTGTGTTGATGTTACCTTAACATCACACGACAAACACACCGCACACAAGGATAAATCACAAACAGGAACTCCAATCGCACGACAGGACCAGACGCACGACTCAACACTCCATTCGCACGAATGGACCTTCAATCGTACGAATCAGCTTCATTCGTACGATTGAACCCTTATTCGTGCGACTCAGCATTCAGTCGTACCATACAGCACCCAATCGCATGACTCAACATCCATTCGCACGATTCAACCTTCATTCGTACGAATTAGCTTCATTCGTACGGCTGAACCTCCATTCGTGTGACTAGGCATTCAGTCGTGCGATACATGCAAAATCGCACACATTCATCCGCATTGACTCAATCGCATGACAATATTCATCCGCATGACTCAATCGCACAACACACACAATCGCATGGACTCAATCGCACGACTCAACCAATCGCATGGACTCAATCGCATGACTCAACCAATCGCATGGACTTAGTCGCACGATACGCCCAATCGCACGACTCAGTCGCATGACAAACCCAGTCGCTCAGAACAACAGATCGCAACTGCAGATGTGCTGTGCAGCCATCGGCTACTCCGTGCACGAGTTTCACACCTCAAGGACTTCTAGAAACACTTATCTAACATATCTATGCAAGATGCACATGCAGAAAGGCAACACACGCACCCACACGACCTCAGGTGGTGGGGTTGAACCCGAGCACCCGAAACCCTAAAATCGCAGAAGTGAAACGAGCAAGAAAGGACAACCAAGGTCGTCTACCTGCTAGAAACGTGTAGTCTCAGCTGTAGCCGAGGTTTCACCGGTGAAAACGATACGAAACCGGGCGGTTTTGGTGCAAGGATGAGGAAGAAAGGTGGAGAAGAAGGAGATGAAGAAGGAGATGAATTATGAAGGCTAGGGCTGGAACATGGGTATTAATACCCAGCCCTAGTTTGGCAAAATGTCACATTTGGTCCTTGCACTTAGCCCCTTGAGTTCCCGAATTTGTTTCGATTGAAAACCGACGTAACTAGGCTAGTTATATTAATGATAGGGAAATATTTAATGTTATTTGTATCTTAAAAATGATGTTATTTATGACATTAATATTATATAACATAATATATTTAATGGTGTCGGTGGCGGTATTTGTAAACGTTTTAGATGATAGCGTTGCAAACAATGATAACACAAGTGTAAAAGGTAACCAAGTATGATATCCGCACGAATAGTTTATAATAGTGAGGAAAGAATGTTCTAAGAAAAGTTAACGAAATCCACGTTAAATGACGGACCTTTTGGTGACGGATGTCACAGTATCCCCCAGTTGAGAGAATTTCGTCTTGAAATTCAACTAGTGTTAGGTCCAAGAGTGTCATCCTCGAATAGATGTGGATAGTTGAGCTTCATCTGATCTTCCTATTCCCACGTGAATTCTGGTCCTCGTTTGGAGTTCCAGCTCACGCGAACGATCGGTATCTTGCTGCGCCTCAATCGTTTGACCTTTCGGTCCATGACCTCTATAGGTTTTTCGATAAAATGAAGCTTTTCATCGATCTTGATTTCCTCAATCTGTACGTGAAGGGACTCATCAGCCAAACACTTTTTGAGGTTCGACACATGAAAAGTATCATGTACACCGCTAAGTTCTTGTGGCAACCTTAGTCGGTAAGCCACCGGACCGATTCTTTCTATAATTTTGAATGGTCCTACGTATCTTGGGGCTAACTTCCCTTTCTTTCCAAATCGAACGATCCCTTTTCAAGGAGAGACTTTGAGTAAAACCCGATCTCCAACATTGAATTCTAGAGGCTTCCGACTGTTGTCGGCATAGCTCTTTTGGCAATCTCTGGCAGCTTTTAGTCTGTTTTTGATTTGGAAAATCTTGTCTGTTGTTTCCTGAATGATCTCTAGGCCTGTCAACTAGCTTTCACCAATCTCTTCCCAACAAACAGGGGATCTACATTTCCTCCCGTACAATGCTTCAAATGGAGCACATCCAATATTTGTATGGTAGCTGTTGTTGTAAGAAAACTCAATTAGCGGTAAGTGAGTGTCCCAGCTACCACCGAAGTCGATTACACAAGCTCTATGTATGTCTTCCAATGTTTGTATGGTTCGTTCACTTTGACCATCTATTTGTGGGTGATAGGAGGTACTCATATCTAACCGAGTACCCATCGCTTTCTGTAGTGTCTTCCAAAATCACGAAGTAAATCGGCTGTCACGGTCGGATATGATCGACACCGGCACTCCGTGCCATGTCATGACCTCCTTTATGTACAATCTCGCCAGCTTTTCCATCTTGTAATCCTCTCGGATCAGTATGAAATGAGCTGACTTCATCATACGGTCCACTATAACCCATATCGAGTCATGCCCGCTACTTGTTCTAGGGAGTGTGGTAATGAAATCCATGGCTATATTCTCCCATTTCCACTTAGGAATTTCAGGTTGCTGTAATAATCCTGATGGTTTCTGGTGTTCATCCTTAACTTTCGAGCATGTCAAGCATCAGCTTACATACATAGCAATGTCTTTCTTAATGCCTGGCCACCAATACAGATTTTTAAGATCGTGGTACATCTTGTCTGCACCAGGATGAA
>BJCO01829792.1:0-12471 GCA_018326465.1 Flaveria floridana | reverse complement strand
CAAATCCCGAGAGATCCGGTGTTTCCTTAGCCGACTCAAATCATCTATAAATATGAGTCCTAGGTTTCACATCTCGGTGAACACAATCAATCAATAATTACGGCTGTCAGAGTTACATCATTATGCAACCCTAATTGCCGTCACATCAACATCAACATTATTCGATACATTGAATTCGATTGTTCATAGTTATTCGTTAATATTCTTTTGTAATCATTACATTACAGTTAATGAAATACGTTTGAATATTCATTGATTTCGCATTTATTGTGTCTTTGTGTTTGTGTTCATCATTAATCATTAAACCAATTAAACGTCAATTAGTGATAATTCCGCGATCATTAAATTGATTTATTTTAATACTGGTAATTCCTGTATTTCGATCCTTGGATTCACAACATCAGACGATGGCAAACATGAATAATCATGATTGATTGGTGGAGCGATGTTCGAAAATCCAACACCACTTTTTCCTCCTTTTATCTTCCGAGTCATTTGAGATTTGATAATACCTTCAACCATGTTTGATGAAAGTTCAAACTTTTCAACAGTCAATTTAGCCAAGGCTAGTTTACTGTTGAGTCGATTTATTTCCAAGGCGAGTTCATTATTTCTTTTAGTCAAATCATTATTTGTACATTCTTTGTCATGAAGATTTAATTGTAAGTTATACACAGTTTTGTTTAAACCTTCAAGTTTTTCTTTGAAAATCTTTTCATTTGACTTATGTTTTCGAGCTTGATATTGAAGTTTTTCAACTTCCATTATCAAGTTCTCATTATGAACTCTGTACCTTTGAACTTTATCAATACATATATCTGTACATAAATCGTCATATACCTTTGATTCTGAGCTGACTTCTTCTGATTCTTCAACCTTCTTCACCATAAATGCTTTTATCACAGTAGCATTTTCTTTCACTGGAGCAACTTTAACAGTCTTTGAATCTTCAAAATTACATTTGACTGGAGGCTTAACAGTGTTCTCTTCGACATTCACTTCTCTATTTATAGCTGGAGACATCTCACTAGCTTGTTGTTCGATGATTGTTTCAAGAATATCCATCTCAAATTGATTTCCAGCCAAGTTCTCAACCAAAACTTCTTCCATTTCTTTCTTCTCCTCAACCACCTTGTCTTCATTCTTTTCCTCATCAGCAAACACTCCATCCAAAAGATCATCAGATATAAACTCAGCAAACAGATTCTCATTTTCCTCTGGTTTAGTAACAATTTGAGCAACCAAAGTTGTAGATAGCTTTAAGTCAAGTGCTTCCATCTGATCTGACCAATCATACTCAGCATTTGTTTGTGAAACTAATGCATTGTTACCCCCAGATGAACTTGCTTTATCTTTCTTAGCTTCAACCTCCACATTTATCATTCTTTTCGATCCTTCAGCTTGAACAGACTTTGGTTCTGTACATTCTCTAGCAAAATGTCCTGGTTTATCACAGTTATAACATCTTAGATTAGACTTGTCAAAACCAATTTTGCTTGAGTTGTTTACTCCAAACATTTTCCTTCTTGTTCTTCTTGCAAAGTTTTTAGCCCTGTACACCACCATAGCCATTTGATACTTAATATCACTTTCTTCCACATCATCAGGGTTGACTTGTTGAAGATCATCAATAAGAACATTTGGTGCAGTAAGTCTTCCAGCCATGAATGCTTCATAACTAGACATGAAAGTAATGAATAGAGCAAGATATTTCTCAGCAATCTGAACAGTCTGCTTTAAGGAATTCGTAGTAGCAACATAGGCTTGTTGAACACTTTATGGAGCTGGACTATGAGGGATTTGTTGATGAATGATAGGGGAATAATGTTGAATAGCTGGAATTTGAACTTGTTGGTTCATAACTGGTTGAATTTCAGGAGATGCTGAACTTCCTGTTTGCTGTTGCTGACAAATCTGAGTGTAACTAACATAGTAATTAGGATTACTAGCCATTTTAGCATATAAAGCAGTTGCTTCTGCACCTAAAGAACTCAAATGATTTACAGCTCTCTGTTTATCATCCATTTTATAAGACTTGATAGTGGATATTAAATCAGTCAGAGGTAGTGGGTACAAATCTTTAGTTCTTTTGATCAGAGTACAGTTGTGATTCCAACTGTAAGGAAGTGAATTCAGTAGTTTCTTGTTAACCATGATTGGTTCCAGTGTTATTCCAGCACTTTTCATCTTAGTAACCAGTTTCACGAATCTAGCTATTTGAACATCCACTAGCTATTTGAACATCCAGCAGCTCTCCCACAACATGATTGAACATTTTAAACTCTTGATACAGCATGTCTTTCTTACTTTCCCTCATATCTTTGTTTCTCATGATTTAAGTTTCCAAAGCATCCCATAAAACTTTTGCTCCTCTGAATTCTTTAAATTTGTGAGAAATCTCAGTGGTTAAAGCCATAGTGATAGCTGCATAAGCCTTGTCATCTAGCTCAAATCTTTTCATATCATCCTCATCCCATAAATGTTCAGGCTTCTTAACCATCTCCCCTTTGTTATTCTTGTACAATGGGATATAAGGACCATACTTAATTGACCTCCACATTTTAGGTTCAGTATAGATAACATGATTCTCGAACCTATAAGCCCAATCAGCATAGTCATCCTCACTGAGAAGTCTAGGTGGCTTGTTCCCAGTGCCAATTTCAGTGTCTAAGTGAAGAGAGGCGGTAAGATGCTTCAAATTTGGTGCTGATGAAGACATGTTGCTGAAATAAACCAAGTTTCTTCCAAACAGACTACTCGTGCGAAAACCCAAACCGCGCGAAAACTGAAATCGCGCGAAATACTATTTCATGCGAAAACCCAGGTCTTCAAACATACTGAATCGCATGACAGACGTTGTAACTGTCTGTGCGAAAAACACTTTTCGCGTGCGAAAAATCCAGAGATTTTCACACTCGAACAACTTTTCAAGTGTAACTTTTAACGACTTTTTACCACAACATCACTGATTAACTTCAATTAGGTTCATTTTAGTTCAATTTTGTCAGTTTTCATTCACGTTTAAGTCCAAATTTGATTAAAATTCAATCAAAGTTTACAAATTCAGTCCAAGTAATCTGTATCTTCGAATTTTCAGCAGCACAACAGCACCAAACTTTAATCTCAAGTAATCAACAGTGAAAATCGCATGAGAACAACTAAAATTGATCAAATGCTTCTCCAAATCTTGGTTCTAAAGCCAAATGCTCCAATACCAATTGTAAAACTCTGAAATCTCCCAAGGATTAATCAACCAAGATCTCAATCTCAAAAATGCGGAATGTAATTGAGATTGAAAGAAGAAATAAGAATTCAAAACATAATCTTCATTCAATTGATAATCAAAATGATTACAATCTTGTGCAAATGCACAGAAAGATTACAAGTTGATATGCGAAAATTAGAACTGGAGAGCTACTTTACAAAAACGAAAAACAAACTATTTATACAAAACAAACTAGTTCTTGCGTGACTCTGCTTTTCGCGCAGAGACTATTTTCGCGCGACTTCTCTCCTCGTGCGACTAAACTCTTTTTCGCGCGACAAAGCTTTAGAAAACCAACTTTATGCAATCTTTAATTGTTTTGCCGAGCCTTTGATAGTCTTCTACAGACACTTCATCGGTCTCATCCTCGGATACTTCAGCGGGCTCACCCTGGGAAGTAGAACTACTTGGCAAGTATTGCCTAAAGTCGATGAACAGTCTTATACTAGAGGAAGAGTTGTTGTGGACGACGTCAAGATCTTCGGGTAAATCATGATCAACATTTTGAACATTCTCGCCACTATTGGCATAGCCGCTAATATCCGACACCACTAATGCCTTTGTCACCCCTAAAAGTATCGCCACTAATTATAAGAATTCTTGTAGTGCTAGTATTTGAGATTGACATAGATTTTTATTCAATATATGTTTTTGTTCAGTATAGATTTTTATTCAATATATGTTTTTGTTCAGTCATTTATGGTTTGTTATGTTGTTATCGCACATCAACTTGTAGACACCCTTATCAAATGGTTGTTCTCCACTCAGTTGGCCTATCTTAGATTCGAACCGCACATTGATACCTCTATTAAGCTTGTGGGGCAATGTTTGTGTATTATTGATATGATTGAGTTATTTGGATCCACTTGTTACCCTCATTTATCTATGCTACATTTGTTTGGTAGTTAAGGATCCTATTGTTGTATCTATAATATGGTACTGTATTCAATAAACATAACATTAGATCTTATTGTTTGTATAACTCAAAAAGTCGATACAAAATACATTTATTTCAAACTTACGAGACTAGTTTTAGCTTATGTTCTCTTTCAACTAATTAACATAAATAGTAGAGTTATATGCATATTTCATCCATGAGGTTTCACAAAATATATCATTTGATTTTAAAAGTTTCAATTTTATTATTTGCATCCAAAATGTTTTATAAAAATTATTATTTGAATCCAGTTAACTACTGCTAATTAACTCTATTAATTTTTTCTGTTAAGTTTTTTACATTAGAGGTATTTTTAATAAAACAATTACAAAATAAATAATGCACTCTACAGTAGAGGTCTTATGTGTGAGTCTTGTTTGATAATCGTCGTTTTTTTAAATCCGACAATTTGATAAAATAAAATATAATGATAACCATCTAAAAGTAACTCATTTATATCTTTATAAAATATACATCACAAAAAATATAAATAAACAAACAAGCCATATGACCCAAACCATAATCATAACCATAAAAGATAAATTATCATAAAATTATAAATAAATAATAAACAATATGACATTAACAGTCCAAAAATAGTAATCATAAAATATCAATCATCATAATTATAATGCCTCAACGTACAGTCTCTTCGATCTCCATCATTCCAAACCAACATTGTCACATTCGTCTCCCCCTATTATGCTATAACCATTATGCCACCTCAAGACACGACCAAATCTGTGGTTTTTAGGGATGGTGTAATAGATGGGTTTTCAATGGTAGTTAGGTTAGACTATGGAGATGAACAGTGTGTAGAAGGTTGTCGATTTTATGGTGGAGGTGATGGTGAAGGTTGGTGGAGTTGGAGGATGGTGATTAAGAGGAGGTGGTATAGGGTGGGTGATGAAGATGAAGAAGATGATAAAGGGGTTGTCGTGGGGTAGGTTAGGATTTATTGGTAGTGAGTTGTGGTTGTTGCAATTGTGAGTTGTGGTGGTAGTCACCTACAATGGTGGTAATTGTGAGTGGTGGTGAAGAAAAAGAAGAAGATGGAGGGATGGGGTGGGGTGGGGTGGATTTTTTTAATATTTAATATTAGTGTGTCTTTTCATTATTATAATTTTTTGAATTTAGGGGTTTTTTGATAATTTTACATTGACTTAACAAATAAATTAGTTAATCTTCATTAGTGTCAGGAACTGCCGGTGCTAAACATTATAAAGTTCAGGCCTGCATCTGCAATTTTATTAAAGTAAGGAATGAAGTTGTAATACTACAAACCCTGGGACTGCCTGTTTAATTTACTCGCATTTATATTTATTATATACATGAACCATTTTGTCATTTCAAAAATTTTAAAATGAACTAACAAAATTAAAAATGATTGAAAATATGTTCGAATAGCCAAAAACAAATCTTGAGAGTCCGGCATATCTCGTAACCTACCCAACTCAATCAGATTGATTTGCCTCTTCCCAAAATCATAGTTAGAGATTTTGTCTAATATTTTCTTCGAAGCCACCCGAACCACACCTAGAACAATAAATACATTATTTATTTCCTAGTTTTCGCTTCAATGTTATAGTAAACCACATATAACCAACATCGTATTGTAGAATAATATAAATGGAACATCAAGATGTATGTGTGGTAAGTGACGCGAGAAAATGTGTGCACATCTGAGGATGATGTAACCTAGCACGACTATATTTTATGACAATTAAAATGTTTAAATTGAGGAAATTTGGATGGGATTTGTGAACATTAGAGCCATGATTTTGTGCCACGTCGATTTATTGGATGATAGATGCTAATGCCTTCTTGACTTTCGTAGAACCACCAAGTCATATAATACGTTGAATCCGGTTTTGGAACCGATCTGGTCCACTCTAGTTTGTTTCCTTTAAAAGCCGGTTTTGAAACTAGGGTGATCTAGTTTTGATCAGAAAGATTTTGAAACACTAAAGCCTCGGAGTTTGGTCTAAGAGATGTTGTCAAGCCAAGCCCAAAACTAGGGTGACCGATGTTTGCCTGAAGTTAGCCCAAGTCTCTTTGGTTGATCTTGATGGTAATAGAGTGAGAATTGAAATGCATCCAAGGAGCCTGAAAAACAGCAACCTGACCCGGCCCATTAAAAGAAACGAATGCACACCAAGTAACACTGACCAAGAACACATGCTAGCCCTTTACACAATTATAGGAATGACCCAACTGTCGTAGACCTTAACCTTAGAAGAACAATAACATAATTTAAATGCATCATTGTAAAAGTTTTGGAAGCACCATTTGTGACAATAGTTCATTATACTACCATTCAAGGCGGGTGGTGATAAGCATTTGACTTCTCTCTATTTAGGGTACTAGGTTGGGATCATGCTTCCACTACTACTAGTATCATGTTATAATCTTATGAAGGCCACTTGATGCAAGTTGCGTTTACTTGCTTCCGATTTTAGCAGCGTATTGATAAGTCATGTGAGTTACAGGCCCTGAAGGACAAAAAGTGCATTGGATTCTTAAGTAACGCCATTTCTTAATATATGTATATATAGGGGGTTCAATGGGAAACCCTTTTTATAATAAAATAACACTTCTTAACCACACATTTTAAATAATAAAATACAAGCTACAACTAAAAGCTTAGTGCTAAAAGATCATTGCTAAAAACTAAACCCTAAAGCTAAATCTAAATGCTAAAAGATAAATTGTAAACGCGAAAGATTAAAAGACACTAAAACTAAAATATATACCCAAAAACTAAACCCCAAAAGCTAACCCTAAAGTTAAATCCTAAAAAAATAACTCTAAAGCTAAAATAAATAAAAAAAGAGAGACAGAGAAACGGTAACCATTGAGAAGGAGCACTTGCGACTAATTGGATTGGAATTTGTAACCAAAAGGCACAATGATTAATGGTTTAGTGGTTAAGTTTGTGTGATTTTAATGCATGCTACGAGTTCAAATTCTGGCAGGAGTGGTTGTGCCTTTAATTCTTTTACCCCCTTGCTCTCTATGTATGTATGTACTACGTAGCCATTTTTCCCTTCAAAACTTATGGCTAGAAAGCGCTCCCTAGCTTGTTCTTTATCTCTCTGTATGTATACTGTATACATACATACATGTATGCATGTATGTAAAGTTGAATTCTTCATATAAGCTTAATTTTATAAAAACAATAAAGTATGTAATAATTATTTGAAATTAAAAATGTTTTAGGGAACTGTATATAAGTGAAAAAGTTAACTATATTTGAATTAAAATACTTAAAGGAGCGGTATTTTTAAGTGAAAAAGTTCGTAATTACAATTGCATTTCTTCTAATCATTTTTAACTTCAATAAATTACAATTTTATCACCGTTTTAGTTTTAACCATTTAATTAGAACCATTTTATCCTATTTCACACTTCTCTTCGTAATTTGGGGCTAGCCCACTTGTTTGATGTTTTGCCTTTTAAAGTGACGGTCTTTGGTTCAAACACAAGTCTGTAATTTAGTGTAGTGTAGAATTAGTATAAATTTGCCGTTCAGAACAGAATTTATATTCTAACTAGCTTTAATAACCCATGAATTACACAGGTTTAAAAAATAAAAATTAAATAATATGAAAATTAATAATTATAAAACGATATTTTGATATAAGATATCAACCTTCTTAACTTTTCTTACTTTTTTCAAATAAAATTAAAGATTTTGTTTCAAAACATAACTGTTTTAGAAATATTAGCTGTAAAAATTGTCTTAATATAACTCCTAATTTAATTAATTTGGTTTATAAAATATAACTCCTAATATAACTCCTAATTTCAAAAAAATTATTTTGTATTTTTTGAAAAAAAAATCTTATTTTATAAATATTTTTTCTTTAGAAAGAACATTAATAAAATGTTATATTTTCTAATTTATTTTTAAAACTATTTTAGATATCAAAAGAATTAGATAACATTATTTGTATAAATGGTCCTTAGCCTAAATGGTTAAGGTGAGATAACCATAACATGTAAACAATATGAGGTTATTAGTTTAAGTTTTACTCTAAGCAAAATGTTCATAGTTGAGACAATGAGTTTTCTTAACTGAGAGGGTTAGGGTGCGGTCGCAGCTGAGAAACATATAGGCGCACCAGATTAAAATAACATATATTAGATAACATTATTTGTATAAATGATCCTTAGCCTAAATGGTTAAGGTGAGATAATCATAACATGTAAACAATATGTGGTTATTAGTTTAAGTTTTACTCTAAGCAAAATGTTCATAGTTGAGACAATAAGTTTTCTCAACTGAGAGGGTTAGGGTGCGGTCGCAGCTGAGAAACATATAGGTGCGCCAGATTAAAATAGCATATCCTCCAAAGCAGGGTCGTACATTTACCGTTTAAAAAGATTAATATTATTATTTGTAATTAATATAAATCTAATCTAATAATGCAAAATCTCTAGGGCTTGGTAAAAATCTTGAATTCAAAAAAAATTTCTTAATAACTTTCATTTAATACCATACTAATCAAGATAATTTATTTATATCAATAAATAATATTTTTTTTAAAAATTAGTTTAATGAGACTTAATTTTGTTAAAATATAATTTAATTTGTATTTAAGCATTGATAAAACTAAAATTCTTCAAAAAGATATATAAAGAGGTTTACGGATATTTATGAATAATAAATTTTTTTATACTTTTGTTTATTACTTAAATATGTTTGTTATATATAATTATTTTATTGATATGTAATCTATAACATATATTAGATTATACATATGTATAATCTATTATATATAACTTGTTATTTCAACCCATGTAACATACGGTTATTTAACATATTATTTAATATGAGATAGAAATGAAAAAGTTTTATTAAAAATAAATATAGTGCTAACACGTGTCAACTTTAGTTATCCTTTAATAATTCGTTTTGTGTCATTTAAAAAATGATATTTTTAAAGGTTTGGATGTTTGCACATTGATTACAACAATTCATACCATTGGCCATTGGGTGTGAATCCTTTTATGGGCTTGGTTCGGTCGACAAGAAGTAACAAGAGGGGGCCAACTTTATTAAACTTATTTGGCCCATATTTGTGCTTCTTGATTACCAAGATTGTAACCTAATTTTACCTAGCATGTAATTTCAATTAACCTTTTCATCAATGAACTAATAAAAAGAAAACAGTAGCTACAGCTTGTGGATATAAGTCATACTAAACAAACCAGTTAAATCTTGTGTTATCTTTATATTTAATCATTTGTACACATGTGTTGTGTTTATATTCCGTTGTGTAATCCTAACACATATAATCATATAATCGGGGTTATATGGATCCTCTTTATGGAACATTCTTAACTGCCCGGGGTGAGAAAATTGGTCGAATTATATGTAACGATCGATCAAACCTATTATAATAGTGTATCTAACCAATTACAAGGCTGCATCTGATTTTCTAGACGTTTTTATAATAAGTTTTGATATTGAATACAATGATGTCAAAACCATTTCAATGGTGCTTTCGAATTTCTAGCTCCGATTTCTTGTTGTAATGTGCTTTGATTACATAGCTATCCTTCTTTTATAATAACGTCACATCTAGCCAAATCCAATAGTATTGAACTTTACGTATATTGCTGTAAAACGGGTGTGGAGTTAAAAGTCTCGCAAGTACCTTTCGTCTCAAATTCACACATATGCACTGTAATATTTTAATGGAACCGACATGTACACACATGTATAAGATGAAGATGAATACAAAACATAAATTTATTGAGAGAACTAAACGAATAAATCTATTAGTATTTTGATCAGTAGTACATGTTTTATAACTTATGTTTTTACCCCCAACACAAAAGAATATACAAACTAATTTGTTTATATATGTTTTGAATATTTTGACTTATATATGTGTAGGTTATATAACATAAATGAATAAGCAAACTAATTTGTTTATCTTTTTTTTTAATATGAGATGAGTGAGAAACTACAACCATTATATTTAGAGTAATTGTATATTTTATATATTTTAAGAAGTAGAAAATGAGTAATTTATTTTACCTTTTAATAATAATTTGTATTTTGTTTATATTTCCCCTACATATATTTCTTTGTATTTATATGTTTTTATTCTAAGGGCAAGGGTGTTCTCTAACACCCCCTTTAACTCTACTTAGTCGTCACATAACCCAGTTTTCTCTTTTTATTGCATCTCACTCTAAGTTAATGCGTTATCTAGGGGTGTTAATGGTTAATTGAGTAAATTATAAATTATGTCTTTTATTAAGACATAAAATTACACCATATGTTCTTTAGTTTTAATAATTATATTGTATGTCATTTTCTTATAAAAATTGCAAGCATATTGTCCTTTACACTAACATTCACCCATTTTTATAGTTAAGTCAGTCATATGCCCCTCACATGATAGATTTCACATAAAAGGCATGTGCTCCTCACATTATGGGCATTTATGTAATTTGACAATTTGTAGTTAATAAAACATTGAGTAATTGAGACTTTAATAGATCATTGAACTTTTATGCCCTTTTTTAAGAACAAGCAGTAGGAAACAAATCCGAAATCCCAAATTGAAAGTGTAGAATGAAACAGAGAAGTCCAAATCACTGCATAGGAATTTAGAAACGAGAACGACGCTTCGAAGTTAGGGCGGATTCTACAGTTAGATCGACGACAACAACTGTAATTATCAATGCTAACTTGTTTCATTGCTGAAAACTTAAATATATTTTTTGTTATTTCTTTTAAAGTCTTAAATGTTTTTTTATTATTTTTGGTCGGGACTTGTTAGTGTATGTTGGGACTTGGTTTTTATATAGTTTTTATAGTAACATGTATCTAATTATCACACAAAAAAAAAGTTTGGATATCTGAATCGCTATTTGTATCTGATATTCGAAATTTCAGATACAGATAGTAATTTCTACTATCCGAAACTTTTAGATATCCAACTTTGAACACCCTAACATGAAAGCTACGGGAATGAAACGACATAAAAATATTTTTGACTAATTGTAAGCATGTAAAATACATAAATACCCGTCATTTGAGTGGCGCATGTCTAACTTAACTGTGAATTTGATTCTTATAATATAAAACATTAATCAAGTTATTATGTTATCTCTATTTAAAAAATAAATAAAAAATATGACAGAATATATAAAATATGCTAAAAGATGTAAAAAAAACATTTATAGTATATCGAATACCATAACAATTATAGTAGAAGAGAATTAAACATTTTCTCATAAAACATTCAAACACTTAATGATTGTGAATGGCGAACCAAACGTCAACTCTTAATCGACGAGAGCAACATTCATAACTTGTTCGTCGGTCGACTCAACAAGTCGGTTCCTCAGCATACATCGGTAGAGTAAGTTAAACTTTTTAACTCTTGTGCCGATGTGCCAATATTTTGATGAAATCTAGATCCATCGAACGGTCCCTTTCCTATCCCATGTGGGGTGTGAACATTTTCGCGGATATTTAATCAAAATTGAAGGTTGTAACCGGCTCGTGAACCATTGACCGTATCGACTTACGCTGACACCAAATCCACTTCCGCTTCAATCGTTCATGGTTCGGGTGAACTGTTACGTAAACCAGCTAGATTAAAACTATTGTTTTAGTGCACAGGGTGGTTAGGATTTATGGATGGGAGTGAAAAGTTTAAAGTTATAAGATGTGTGTGTAGAAGTGAAATATGATTCGGTATATATTTTAAGTGTTTTTGGTACATATAAAAAATCAAACTTTTTTTTAATAAATAACAGTCGACTGTTTCAAACTATCATATTTGAAACCAATTAACCTGTGTCAAATCACCCGCTAATTGTCTAACTTGATGTAGAGCAATACTTTTCTACTAAGGAAAAAGACATTTCACTCATTTACTTTTCTTTCGTGCCAAAATCATTTTGCCTCTAGCGTATAAGTAGTATCATTTTGTAGTTTTTAAAAAGGAGATGGGACTCTACAAGAGGTTTGGTTTTGTCTTATCAACTCCATCATTCATATTAGTTAAAACGGAAAGGATTTAAATTGTTCCAAGTGATTATTATCTCTTCTTATAGTATGAAGATAACCTACCCTAGTCACTTTAGGAATAACCTAGGCTTTATATGCTATTTTGTAAAACCTATGAATGACAAATCAACAGTCTTCTAAGATGCTGAATTATTATGCAGGGGGTGGGGAGAATTAAATTATATATATATATATATATATATATATATATATATGTATGTATATATATAT
>BJCO01829790.1:0-10089 GCA_018326465.1 Flaveria floridana | reverse complement strand
ACCCATAACATAAGGATCTTTATTATGTGAAAAACTAGCATACGATATAATAAGAACATCCAAAACATGATATAATCATTCCAAGATACTACCTTTCTTGATGCTGTCAAAACCGACCAAAAGAAGGCTGAAATGAGTTTGAAAATGGCCAAGACTTCAAGGTTAGAAGTCCTCAAGTGTTCATTCCCATAAGCCTCTAAGCAAACATCATAGTTGCTAGGATTTGCACACCAAAAGCTCCAAGAAAGGAAGCTGCCAAAAGACCTTCAAAACCGAGAACTTCCAGCAGCAAAATAGATGAAATGGGAGGATGAAATCGACCAAGGTTCCAAGAGGAGGAACCCTCAAGCTTGTATACCCCAAGCTTACTTGCAAACAAGTCTTATTAGGAAGAAACAACACCAAAAGACTCCAAAAACTCCTCCAAAATGCAGCTGCTAGCCGTAAGGTTGAGAGAGAGAGAGAGAGTTTAATTTTTGAGTCTATTTGCATGTATTGAGATGATCAAACTTTGAGTGTAAGACTAGTTATGTAATGTGGTGTCCAAGAAACAAAAGAACCAATGGGATCAAAGGGGGGGCGGCTGAAGTTTTTAAAATAAAAGGGTTTCCCCCTTTAAACATTAATACACATATTTGTTAAACTAGTCTTTCAATTTGTTGTACAATTAACTTTTAATTGTATGACTTATACACTCGTTTTATTATTTGATGTTATTTAACTAATTTAAATAACATTCCAAATAATATTATTGAACAAAATATCCTAATAAGTTTTTCCATCTCATATGCAACTTATTTAGAAAACCCATTTTCTAAATTGGTGTAGATATTTAATTGCATGATCATATCATCAATTAAATGTTAATCTGTGTTTGCTAAGCTTGTTATTGGGTATAACCCGACTTGGATCATAACATACTAACCGCATCAATATTCTATGTGTATTGGGCATATAAAATCCTACAGAAAATGCCGTTGTCAACTTGCTTCAATTGAATTCCTAGAAAGAAATTGTGTTCTTCCATGGCACTCATTTTAAATCTATTCTTCATCAGCTTCTAAAAGTCTTTGCAGAGCTTCGGATTAGTTGAACCAAAGATAATGTCATCTATATCTACTTGAACCAGCATTAAGTCATTTCCTATTCCTTTGATGATGAGTGTTCCATCTATAGTACCCCTCTTGTATCCATGTTGATAGAGGTACTCTGATAGTGTCTCATACCACTTTCTTGGAGCATGGTGCAGCCCATAAAGAGCTTTATCGGATGATTTGGGTCTGCAAAGCCAGGTGATTGTTTGACATAAACATCTTCATCAATCACCCCCATATAAAAATGCACACCTAACATCAAGTTCATAGACCTTGAAGTCCTTGGATGCAGTAAATGCCAAGAATATCCTACTAGCTTCAAGTCTTGCTACAGGAGCAAAAACATCAGTGTAGTCAATTTCTACTTCTTGTATGTACCCTTAAACAACCATTCTTGCCTTGTTCTTGATAACAAGTCCTCTATCATCCTTCTTGTTTCTAAACACCCATTTAGTACCTATAATAGTCTTCCCATAAGGAAGAGGACATAGGTCCCAAACCTTTTGTCTTTTGAATTAAAGCAACTCCTCTTGCATTGCTTCAACCCAACTTCCATCCTTTAAAGCCTCATCAACTTCCTTGGCTCTATCTGGGACAAGAAACAAGAGTTTAACAAACTTTTTTATCATGGGTTTGTCCTCTTATTCTTACCCCCTTATCACATCCCTAATGATGTTTGTGGTGGGATGTGACTTGTGGATCCTGAGTTGAGGGATCACATCAAGTTTTTAGACAAATCTAGATTTGAAAATTTTAGATCTGGCGATCAGGTCAATGAAGTGTCTTCCACCACATCAGCACACTTATCAATAGAAACTTGATCCAATAAGTGTGTGACATCATTGATGTTGTAATCAATGGATTGGTTATCAGCTAGACATAATTCAGAGATTGAATAACCAACAAGTACTGCCCGATCAACCAGTGGATAAACTGGAATCTGAATTTCTGAGTTTAGAGATGAGAGGTCCAAATTACATGGAGTACATCAACCGTTTCCTGGTCTTGTCTTGATTGGTGCCACATCTGGTAACACCAGAAGACAAGAGAGTAGCCCATTTCATATGGGGATTACACCCTAGAGTTAGGGGCATGGTCCCTTCTTCCAAAACCACAACCCTGCAACCTGTGGTCGATTTCACCAGTAGCCTGACTGTTGACCAAGTCAGAGCTGGTTGGACTGAACCTGTGAACACCGAGGATAGGGAGAAGGCAATAGATGAGAAAAGGAAGTGGTTTGATACTAGGAAGGGGGTTGGCAGCAGCGGTAGTTCAAGCAAAAGATCTGGAGAAGTTTTAAGGCGTAACGACCTGAGTGGAAAGGCATGAAGATTATACCTAGGCACATGTCCTTTCTGCAACAAATGCAAACTACACCATCAGGGAGAGTGCAACCCAATGACCTGTTTTGGGTGCAAGGGAACTGGTCATTTAATTAAGGATTGCACGTACGCACTAGGGAAACAATGTTATGAGTATGGAGACCTGGGCACATGAGGAATAATTGTCCCAAGCTAGAAAGAGACATAGATACCAGGCCTAACAAACCCAAGGGAAGAGCGTTCGTGATGGATCCGAACGGTGCACGCAAAGAACCTGATGTGGTGAACGGTACGTTTCTTATAAATAACCATCTTGCAACCGTTTTATTTGATACTGGGGCAACTGCTAGTTTTGTTTGCAATACCTTCAGGCCTTTGATAGATATAGAAAAATACACCTTAAGTGATAAGTTTACCATAGAATTTGCTGATGGTAATAGAATAGAAACTAATGAAATCATCAAGAATTGCAAATTCGTCCTAGAGGGTAATTCATTTAGTATAAACTTAATGCCTATTAAATTTGGAGGTTTTGACGTGGTGGTAGGAATGGATTGGTTGGCTAGAAATAGGGCTGAAATCGTGTGTGACGAGCGTTTGCTTAAGATACCTTTAGCCAACAAGGAGACGTTAGTAGTCCATGGAGAGAGGAACCACCCACTGTGTCCTATGTTATCCTATTTGAAGGCCACCAAGAGCCTCAAGAAAGGACACGCCACATTTACAATTTATGTGATGAAGGCCAAAGGGGAAAAAAGATTGAAAACATACCCGTGGTGTCTGAGTACCTGGAAGTGTTTCCCGAAGACTTACTAGGACTCCCTCCAACCCGACAAGTTGAGTTCCAGATAGATTTGGTACCTAGTGCCATGCTTGTGGCCAAAGCACCTTATCGACTCGCTCCACCTGCAATGAAGGAGCTGATGCTACAAATCCAAGAGCAACTTGATAAAGGGTTTATACGACCAAGTGTTTCATCATGGGGTGCTCCGGTACTGTTTGTTAAGAAGAAAGACGGAACATTGAGAATGTGCATCGACTACAGGGAATTGAACAAACTTACCATAAAGAACCGATATCCTTTTCCCAGAATCGACGACTTATTCATAATTAAAAGGAGCTAGCTATTTCTCTAAGATAGACTTGCGATCAGGATACCACCAACTAAAAATAAAGGAAGAAGACATTCCCAAAACAGCCTTCTAAACCAGATATAGGCACTATGATTACCTAGTCATGCCTTTTGGATTGACTAACGTGCCAGCAGCATTCATAGATCTCATGAACCGTGTGTGTCGCCCGTACCTAGACAAGTTCTTGATCGTGTTTATTGAAAATATTTTGATCTACTCTCGAAGCAAAGAAGTTCATGAGAAGCATCTTCGATTAATCCTTGAACTACTCAAGAATAAGTAACTATATGCAAAATTCTCCAAATACGAGTTTTGGATGCGTGAAATCCAGTTCCTTGGGCATATAGTAAATAAAAATGGAATCTAGGTGGATCCAGTAAAATAGAGGCCATCAAGGACTGGAAGATTCTAGAAACTCCCACAGAGATCAGACAATTCCTTGGTTTGGCTGGTTACTACAGGAGCTTTATCAAGGATTTCTCTCGGACAGTACAACCGCTAACTGCTTTGACCAAGAAGGATACCACTTATGAGTGGGGAAAGGAATAAGATGACGCCTTTAACCTATTAAAGGAAAAACTATACAGTGCACCTATCCTTGCCCTACTAGAGGGAAATGAGGACTTTGTAGTTTATTGTGAAGCCTTGCGTCAAGGATTTGGATGTGTCTTAATGCAGCGGGAAAAGGTGATTGCTTATGCATCCAGATTGTTGAACGAGCATGAAAGGAATTATACAACACACGATCTGGAGTTGAGTGTTGTAGTGTTTGCTCTCAAAATGTGGAGACACTACCTCTATGACACTAAGTGTGTTATTTATAATGATCACAAAGCGTGCAGAATCTGGATGCATAAGGAGATGGGTAGAATTACTAAGCGATTATGAATGTGAGATCCGCTACCATCCAGGAAAGGCGAATTTTGTGGCAGATGCCCTGAGTAGAAAGGAAAGGGAAAAACCCCTTCGCGTTCGTGCCTTAAGGATAAGCGTGTATACGAGCCGTGTCGCTAGATTGAAAGAAGCATAAGAGGAAGCCCTCAAGGAAAATAAGCTGTCTGGTGAGATGTTAACAGAAATAAAGAAGCATTTGGAAGTAGATAACGATGGATTGTATAAATGTGAAGGAAGGACATGGGTGCCTAACCATGGTGGAATTAGAAAGGTGATTTTAGATGAAGCCCATAAATCTAAGTACCCGATTCACCCGGGAAGCGGCAAGATGTATCACGATATTAAGCCCCTATTCTAGTGGCCCAGAATTAAAAGATCAATTGCCACCTATGTGGGAAAATGTCTGACGTGTGCAATGGTAAAATCTGAGAACTAGAAACCGTCAGGGAGTCAACAACAACCTAAATTCCCGAGTGGAAATGGGATAATATCACCATGGATTTTGTTACCGGATTGCCAAGGACCCTCATGGGCATGATGCTATATGGGTAATTTTATATAGGCTTACCAAGCCAGCCACTTCTTACTAATTAGAGAGGACTACGGCTTGTCGAAGTTAGCTCAATTGTATATTGATGAAATAGTAACTCAGCATGGAGTGCCACTCTCAATCATCTCAGATCGTGATAGTCGCTTCATGTTGTGATTTTGTAGATCTCTCCAACAGGATCTGGGAACCTATCTTGATCTAAACACCGCTTACTACCCTCAAACCGACGGGCAAAGTGAGAGAACCATTCAGAACCTGGAGGACATGTTAAGAGCTTGTGTGATCGACTTTAGTTGAAGCTTAGATAACCACCTTCACCTAATGGAGTTCTCCTATAATAATAGTTACCACGCGAGTATCAAAGCAGCCCCTTACGAAGCCCTATATGATCGGAAGTGTCGGTCACCATTGAATTGGAACAAAGTTGGTGATAGCCAGGCAATGGGACCCGACATCATGATGGAAACTACAAATATGATAGTCAAGATCAAGGACGACTAAGAATAGCCAGGGACTGGCAAAAGAAGTATGCTGATAGAAGGCGGAAGCCCCTAGAATTCCAAGTAGGTGATAAAGTAATGTTAAAAGTCGCGTCATGGAAGGGAACTGTGAGATTCGGCAAGAAGGGTAAACTAAGCCCAAGATATATTGGACCATTCGAGATATTGACAAGGATTGGTCCGATGGCATACCAGCTCATGTTACCCTAGGAGCTGAGCTACATACATGAAACGTTTCATGTGTCAAATCTGAAGAAGTGCTTGGTAGACAAAACTTTAGAGTTTCCCATAAAGGAAGTCAGAATCAATAAAAAGTTAAACTTTGTTGAGGAGCCCATAGAGATTGCCGATCGACTGGTCACAAAGCATAGGCAAAGTCGTATACCCAAAGTGAAGGTAAGGTGGAACTCCAAGCGAGGACCTGAGTTCACTTGGGAGCGTGAAGACGAAATGAGTAGGGATTATCTGCACCTGTTCAAACCCACCTGTTTGGAAACCTAATCGAAGCTAAATTTTCGGGATGAAATTTCCTAAACGGTGAGAGAATGTAACAACCGACCCCGAGGTAAACATTTTAAACTATGACCCCCAACGATGATTTCTATTATTATTAATATCTGTAATATATTTATTATTACTATTTGATTTCCTTCTATGATTATTATTATATGTTTAATTCCTACATGCTACGCTAGGTTCTGCCTTAGAATAGATAAGTTAACATTCAGAAATTAATCCGTAACACGTCAAAATGTTAGAATTAAATTAAAAACAATTAATTTTGTGTAAACGCACTTAATTCACAAATTAATTATATTCATATATTCGTCTAAAAACTTAAAAACGTTTAACTAGAAACTATCACCTAAAATAATACACTACACAACAAAACTACACTACATAATTAATTAACTAAAAAATAATTTAAAAACAACACCACCACCACCACACTCGGCCGCACCACCCTCACCATCCAATCCCTCCCTTTCTTTCCCACTTACACAACTACAACAACACACCACCTCTCCACACTACCACATACATGCCAACCCACATTCAAACACATCACACAAACTCCCTCACCTCTCTCTTTCTACACCTCTCGGCCTATCCATCACCGAAAACACATTCACACACATTCATTTTCAGCAAATTAGTGAAGAACACCAACATTTCATCATCATTCAAGCACAACACAAGCAAGAAAGTGACGTTTGGTGGTTGTTATACATGGATTCTTAAAGAAACAAGTTGCTACAGTCCTTGTTCATGAATAATCAGCTCACCTATCCTCCCTAATCTCTTACAACCATGAACCATTCAAAGTGTAAGCTTTAACACACCCAAATCAAGTTATTTCATCCGCTTTACCTCGATAAACTATCAAAAATCATATTTTCTTTTTCCTATCAGAAACTTTCGGCCTAAACTTGTTCATGTGGGACTCTTAACTTCACACAAGGTATATATTATGATAGGTTGATGAATCTTTGGTTGGTGCACAAAGATACACCTTGAAAACCCTCTTTTTACATGAAATAACACCATCCTTGAACTTGTTTGAAAACCCTCACAACCAAGTCTTAAAACCTGCTCAAAAACCACTTATGAACACCTTAATAATCTGATTTGAAAGTTACAAAAGTGTCTAGGTGATGGTTGGGTATGATTTGTAAGATTTACACAAGTGCAAATGGTGTAAATCATCAAGTAAATGCAACATACGTATGATACATGTTAGATCCGAGACTTTTGATATACTTTCAGTAGTTTTGGGATTATTTTAAATGTTCTATGTTCATACTATGGCTGAAAGTATAAAAAGTAGGAGCTAGGACACATAATGGACTTGTTTTGAGACCCGAAAAAGGTGAAAATCACTTAAAAATAGAAAAATAAAGGAGATTACCATATTAAAAGAATTCCAAGCTCAAATATGAAAATAATAGGCAAAATGGTCGAATTTGATGATTATTGGGTTAATATTATGATTTAAATGGAAATATTCGTTAAAACGGGACTTAACCAGGTAATTTTTGGGTAAAATCTTAAAAATAGTAAAAGAGACCTAAAACCCATCAAGAACAAAATATTTCAGTAATTTAGGGAAATTGAGTCATGAAATTGGTGAATACTTGAATTAAAACGTATTCGAACGTTCGGCTCCGGGTAAAAACGCGTTTTAACGGGTAAATCAAAAGAAAATGAAGTTTTAATTAAAAGAAACCAAAAACATGATTTTGACAGATTATTAGAATTATTATAAGTCATTAAATAATATTTAGAGGTTAAAGGGATAGAAATAGAAGAATTTAAAACAAACTGTTAAAATATTCGGTTTTACCATAACCGTTAACTAAAAACATAAGTTTTAATTACTCCAACTTAAGTTCTGGAAAAATTGGAATTTAACATGTTAAAATGCAATAATAAACTCCTAGAAACTAATAAGGGGCCATAAAAGTCAAGAAATCAAAGAAAACAAACTTTAGGGTAAAAACTGTAAATTTTGAAACTTGAGGGACTAAACGGAAAATTCTGCCAAATTGTTAGAAATTCGACCCCCTTGATTAAAAATACATGATAAACTTATTACCACTATAATAAACTAATTAAACTCATTAAAACATGTTGTTTATGTTAAGAAAACCCTAACTCTCCCAAAAAGGAAACTTTTTGAAGCCAACCTTAACAAATTAAGCTAGTTGAACTTTTAACCTTATAACACACCTAGTTACACCCGACATGACCTTATAGCACATAGCTTATTACTTGAATCTTGATGCTAGGGTGCTAGGATTGAATCATTTTCGGTACTCGAAGATCCGGTGCCTGAAACCAAAGGTGAGTTCTAGTGTCCCCTTTTTACTACTGTTTTAGGATGAAACATGCTATGTTTAAACTGAAATTTGCTATTGTGCTATAGTATGAGACTTATATGTTGTGGATATTGTTTGAATCTGCTCTTAAATGTATCATAATCATTAGTTCTTATTTGAACCGCTTGTCTTATATGGGTAGATCTACTTGGGGAATCCCCCACACACAGTGCATTCTGGATAGGAAGGGTACCCCACTGAGATACTGAGGGATCGTTTGTGTTATGTAACAGGTTTTTATAAGATACTATGGTGAACCATCCAGTAGGTATGGTGCACTGTTTGAGGCTCAGTTATCCGTAGGGTTAACAGGTTAAACATAACTCTAGAAGAGGCTAACCGGGACTGAGTGAAGGGTTGATTGTGACCCCACAACAATGATACATTGATTTTAGAAGTTAACTTATGGACTTTGAATAGTCCTTTTGTTTTTAAACTTTAAGCACTTGAATTCACAAACTTTTTAGTTGACACAAAAATCTTTTTGAGCATGTTTTAGGTAACCCCTAATTGGAAGTGGCTTGATTGAAGAACTGGACTTGGATGAGCTAGAAATATGACTACCCTTGGCATTACTTGAATTTGAAACACTCTAACAATTTGAATCATGGTTGATAAAACATTGGATTATTGTAATGAATTTGTACTATGTATGATGGGCTAGACTGTTATAGCCTAGTTTCACTTTAATCATGTAATGTCGTTTTATTTCTCTCCTTATGCGCTCTTATGATGGTTTGTTTCCGATGTCATGTATGTTGCTAGTCTGTGACGTCCCACCCTCCTTGGGCCCTGGATGTGACATAAAAGTATCTTGCCAAGGGGGGAAAGAAGCGAAAGTGGAGGGGGCTAAGTGAAAAATGTACAAAAACTCAATATTTTAATATATTGTGAGTATGGCCGCCCATATTAGTACCAATCCCATCTGCTTTTGTCGACCAAAAGAAAAAGAAGCGAGAACCAAAAGTTCTCTTGGGTTCAAGAAGAAGAAGAACTTGCTTTTGGGTCTAGGTAAGTGTTTTACGCTTAATTGACTTGGATTTGTTGGGTTTTGACCATGAAACCGAGATCACATGCTCTTATGTGTTTATGTGTGTTCGGGTTTATGTGTTCTAGGTGTCTAGGTGTTAGAAACATCGAGTTTACTCAAATTTGAAGGAGTTGAGCTTGGAAGCAGAAAATATGAGTTTCTAGACCCCGGTTTTAAATGTTTTTAATACTCTTTTGGGGGCCGAAAATGCATCTAAAATGTTCTTAAATTATTATGTTTGTAACCCATATGTACAAGTGTATGTATGTTAGTGCTTTATGGTTGTTTGAGTTAAATTGATGCTCAGAAGGGTAAACATGAGTTAAGAACATATTAAGATGATTTTTGGGACTGAAAATGACCTAGAAATATGTTATATAGGTGGCTATGCGCCCAAACAGAGTCCATGCACCTAAGAAATTTCCTTAGAAAAACTTAAGTGGGGTTTTGCGCCCAAATAAGGGTCATGTGCCCAAATAGGGCTCATGCGCCTAGAAAATTGACTTAGAAAGACTAAGTGAGATTGATGCGCCTAAACAGTACTCCCATGTGCCTGAACAGTAGTTCATGCGCCTAAGTATTTTGCCCAGACACCTAAGTGTTGGGTCAGGCGCCCCAATCGTGCCCATGCGCCCAACTGCTCCTTAGGCGCCAAATTATAAGTTCATGTGCCTGAACAGTAAATGC
>BJCO01829785.1:0-12096 GCA_018326465.1 Flaveria floridana | reverse complement strand
TGGTTTTCAAAACGCCGTAAAACATAAGAATCGGCAAAAATAAATGTTCAATACTATAATTAAATAAACAAAAAATAAAAATAAACATGTTTTAAATAGAAAATCTTGTTAAATTTAGTATCTTTGTATGCACTCTACAGTCTATCCTTTTGACCTTTTAATAATGATAAGTTTAGCAGGTATACGCTTCCACTTATCTTTTTCATTTCAAGTAGTAGATAGAATAATTAATATGATTTTATGTATAAATGTCGAAATCTGCTACTAATGTCAAGTGAAATAAACGCTTCAACTAGTGATCAAGTTCATCAAAGATTCAATCACGCGTTTGAGGTAAGTTTTATCCTAACATTAAGTTAATGTCATGTTATATGTTGATGGCTAGTCGATTAATGGTATATCGCATGTGGGTTTCACGTAATATTGGGTAAAAATGCAGTCGATCGGGTCAATTTTCAAATCGGGTCGTAACCGGGTTGGATCGCTGATACGGGCAAAGAAGATGATAACTTTGGGTTTTGTGTCAAATCTGGCTATGAACTTTCGTTACTTACACTTTGACCACATCTTTTGCAAATGTTTACTATTTGCCGTTATTGATGGTTTATCGAATTTTCGAATTGGTTCATTATTTGTTAAGCATGATAATATTATTTATCTAAGTTTTTGTTTACTCATGTTTGAAAAAGCACCCGGCTTTTCATAATCATTAAAAAGTCATGCTTGTTTTTTCTAAAAAAAACGAATAGGAAATCAAGAAAGAAGTGGTTTAAACATGGTTATATGCATTATAAGTTATTTAAATAGCTTTAAGTCACGGAACAGTTACTTGGAGGATATTAAATTTGAATAATGCTAGGTTTTGAATTTTTAAAATAGTCTGACCCGACCCGAAAAATATGTAATCTAAGTTGATAGATATCTAAGCATTAAAAATTAGAAAAATCTACAAAAAAACATCCTGTGTCTGTCACTGCTCAGATGGGAAAATATCAAAGAAGATGCTGCAAGTTTGTGACTTCATATGTTTATAGTAAGCTCCAATGGATGCTTTTATGTTGCTTCTTGTTTTTGGCTCATGGAGAGAGCATAAAAAGATCAGATTTCCCAGATGAGTTTCTATTTGGAGTTGCTACATCAGCATACCAAGTATGTTCTGCTTTTCTTTTTTATTTTCTTTTGAATTTTTGATTTTTTTTTTTTTTTAGTTTTCTTATATGTTGTTGTAGATTGAAGGGGCATATCATGAAGATGGTAAAAGTCTCAACAATTGGGATGTATTCTCTCTTTTCCCTGGTAAAAACACTTTGATTTACATATAAATTTGGTTTTATTGGTTAGTTTTAATGTTAATTGGTTTCTTTGAATGTTTCTGTGTTCTGTTTATCCATGTGTAGGCAACATTCAAAATGGTGACAATGGATTCGTAGCCGATGATCATTATCATCAATATCTGGTATCTATGGTTTTAACTGTGTACAAATTTCTACTATTTATTAGAACTTTAGAAGTGTTACTTTTAAGACTGTGAAACTAGTGAATCTAATTAATCTACCATTGCAGAAAGATATTGAGATCATACAATCACTTGGCGTAGATGTTTACCGTTTCTCTATATCTTGGTCAAGAATTCTTCCAAGTAAGATATGCAACATAAAAAAACTGTTAAAAAGAACTAAATATTTTCGTTTGTTAATCAAAGATCTTGTGCTGCATGAGCCTGTATCAGGAGGAAGATTTGGTGAAGTTAATCCAGAAGGGGTTATGTTTTATAACAAAATCTTGGATGAACTTGTACTCAGAGGTAATTATATTGCAATGCTCGTGACATAAACTCTTAAACTTAAAACTAACGCACATTAGCAATAAATTTGCAACTAAATTGCAGGAATTAAACCATTTGTAACAATTTACCACCATGATTTTCCTCAAGAACTTCAAGATCGATATGGGTCTTGGCTCAGCCCGTTAATGCAGTAAGTAAAAAGAATCATTTCATATTTCAGTTCAAATAAACAGAAAACTACCTTCCAAAAGACACACATAAACAAAAGAGTAACAGTGAACCAAACTTGTTGGTTTTAAACTTGTGATGGTTTGTTGTAGGGAAGATTATGTTCATTATGCAGAAACGTGTTTCAAGAACTTTGGTGACCGAGTGAAGCATTGGGCCACTATCAATGAACCAAACTTGTTTACACAATTTGCTTACCAGAGTGGAAAATATCCACCTGCTCGTTGTTCACAACCATTTGGCGATTGTCCAGCTGGAAATTCCGACGTTGAGCCTATTATTGTTATGCATAACATGTTATTAGCACATGGAAAGGCTGTGAATCTATACAGAAGAGATTATCAGGCAATATATTGACCTTAAAGTTGACTTTTTTCTTATATGTTTAGAAAATCCGTTGACTGGAGAAACGTATGTGCAGAATAAACAAGGTGGGTCAATAGGTATTGTTGTAGATTGTTTGATGTATGAGCCCTTGACAGATAGTGATCTTGATCAAGAAGCTGCCAAAAGGGGTCTGGCTTTTTCTATTGGGTGGTATGCACATTTGCATATTTTGACTTTTCAAAACTAAATTCAGATTTTATCAAGTTATTATTATCATTATTATTATTGTTAAACAGGGCTTTGGATCCGCTAACATATGGTGATTATCCCTCGGAAATGCGTGAAATTCTTGGAAATCAAATGCCACAATTTTCCAGTGCCGAAAGAGATTTTATGAAGAACAGCATTGACTTTATTGGAGTCAACCATTACTCAACTACTTATGCAAAAGATTGTGTTCATTCTAGTTGTAGTGTAACTGCAAATCGACCAATCAAAGGATTTTTGGATACAACTAGTGAACGGGATGGTCTACCAATTGGTGAACCAGTATGTAGAAAAACCTTTTTTGCCCCTATATGTTTTCTCTCATTCTTAATTCGTTCATTTTTTATTCGTTTTGTTGTTTAATCTTGGTGACAGACGGGCATTGGATCACTGAAGGTAGTTCCAAGAGGCATTAGAGAAGTGATAGAATACTTAAAGAAGAGATATGACAACAAACCTATGTTTATCACAGAAAATGGTATGTCAAGAACTGAACTGTTGGCTTTTGGAATGTGGTCAATCTTTAATTCCTCATACACGGAAGTTGATTTCTAATTAAACATCAAAACTTTTGATAATAAATTTGGAGTTGCAAACTGTCCATTAGATATTTTAAGTCAACCTTTATTATTGGAACATAGAAACTAACAGCTTTTGATGGTTTAATGATATGCAAAATGATGAAGTTATGTAACTTAAAATGTATCCTTGTCATGTGTCACGCTCAATCCTAAATTCCTAATACTGTAGGTAGTCGAGGCGCTGGGCGCGTTCACTCAAATTGCAACATTGACTTTTAAAGTCAATTTTTTAAACTGAAAAAGGAGCTGCAGATTTTCATGATTTAATATTTATGTATTGATTCCGCAGGATATTCTGAACCTCAAGGTGAAGAAGAAGTTCAAGATGCAATTCAAGATTTCAAACGAATAGAATTTCACAAAATGTACTTGTCATCTTTGGCCCAAGCAATAAGGTGATCATATCATATAAATCAGTTGACTTTTTTCTATTATGACTCATCTTAACATAGATGCGCATGTTATAGGGATGGTGCCAATGTAAGGGGCTATTTTGTGTGGACATTGATGGATGATTTCGAATGGTCTATCGGGTATAGAATCAAATTCGGATTATACTACATCGATCGCCAAACACTTGATCGGATCCCTAAATTGTCTGCAAAATGGTATCAAAATTTCTTGAAAAACATCACCCAAACACCAACAATAAGAATATCGGAGTTGGTGCACGACAAAGCTGACTCATAAAGATTATTTTTAATAGATAATTTTGTGTTGTAAGTTCTGAATGTTTATGAGTTGTACTTGTATGTTATCATGATAAGGAAATCAGATGCACTATAACTATTTCAGAAAACTTGCATGATGTGTTAGTAATTTTTTTCATCTTTATTGTGTTCTTGTGCTTTGTTCATGTAATTCAACTAGTGTAAGAGTATATTGTTGGTCTGAAAATATAAAAGACAAATAATTGTCCTTTGGCTTATCATTATAATACCATTTTCTCTTTCCTGATGTCTTGTAATGGTGAAATTGAACTTTATAATTAAAATAATCGTGGGACCATGATTGCTATATGGTTTGAATCAGACGATTTGGTGATGTGTAGAGTCAGATCGGAGGATTGCTAGTTTGCTGGAAAAGAAGATATCAAATTGAGGAAAAACCCTCAATTTACAGGTGCCCACCACATTATCCTCGCCTTGGTAGTTTGGCTTGAACCTTAGGTTTGCTGCTCTTGCTTGGTTTTCTGCGCTCGATTATTGAAGCAGGGGCCTAATCGAAGAACCCTAACGTGGGTGTGTATTTGGTGAGATCGTTCCATATCTGTTCTCTTCGTGTTTACTTTTATCTTTCCATTGTTTGGCTAGGTTAGGGGTACCAGCATCTAGTTTTAAATAGGGAGATCCATCCCCTATTCTTTGATAGGCTTAATTTGATTGTTCTTGTTTATTTGTGTAGCATCTGTTGTTGTGGATCCTGATCTGAGTTTGTTAGGGAGGGACAGGAAGCTAAAATAGATAGGAGAAGTTATAATGTAACTCCGAGACCTAGTTCGGTGACGAGAAGTGCAACTAGAGGGAAAAAGAATTATAGATTAAGATTAGCATATTGGAATGTAGGAACTTTAAGTATTAAGCTATTAGAGCTTGTAGATGTGCTAAAGAGACATAGGGTACATATAGCATGCCTTCAAGAGACTAGATGGCGGGGTAGGAGAGCGTCGGAGTGCAAGGAATACAAACTATGGTACTCAGGATCTGATGGGACAAAAAATGGGGTGAGCTTCCTAGTTAGTAAAGAACTTCAGGGGAATGTAATAGATGTGAGAAGGTATGATGACAGGCTCATGTCGTTAAGAATAGTAATAGGTGAAGAAGTAGCGACGGTAGTTAGCGCATATGCACCACAGATTGGATTAGGAGAACTGGAAAGAAAATTTTTTTGAGAGAGTTTAGATCAACTTATGAGGGACATATCTCGGGAAGAAAAAATTTACATCGGAGTTGATTTTAACGGACATATTAGTAAAACTAATGACCACTTCCCTTCGGTGTATAGAGGCTACGGGTATGATCTTAGGATTAATGGTGGTAGGGAGTTTCTGGACTTTGCATTGGTGCATGACCTAGGCGTTATAAATTCGGTTTTTAAGAAAAAAGACTCGCATTTAATCACGTTTAGCGGCGGCGGGAGACACACGCAGATATACTATTTGCTGATTAGAAGAGAAGACCGTAGTTCGTGAAAGGACTGCAAGGTAATCCCGGACGAGACATTAGTGACTCAACATCATATATTGGTGGCGGATCTACGACTGAAGAGAGCAATTGTCGGAACAACAAAGAGAAGTAGACCTACAATCAGATGGGGACAGCTAAAAGACGAAAAGATTACCATCTTTAGAGATAAAGTCATACCAATGACACTAAGACTAGGGGTGATGATTACCCACCATTAATGTGTCGGCCGATGAACCACTAAAACCACCCTCATCTCTCGGTCACACCACAACCGCATACCACCACCACCTTCACACCATTACTCTCGGCTCAACCACAAATCACAACCATCATCGTCATCTTCTACACTCTCTCGGTCACTATACCTGCCAACATCACCCAAAACCTCATATGATCACCATCTCCCAAATCATTTTGCAAGGAATCAAGAACACCAAGCTCCAAGAGTAACATACGATTCATCAAGGAGATAGAGACTATCATCAACTTCTTTTTCATCATCTCTTTCTTTCAAAATCAAGGTTCCATCCTCTAATCTATAACTAACTAAGTTTGTAAGATATATATGTGTTCTAACAAACACATATGATCAACCCTTTTGGTTAAAACCTCCAAGTTCTTCACAAAACCTTACAAACACTTTATTTTTATCCAAAAATCAGTAAGAAAGGGATGAGAATCTGAAAAAGATGGAATCAAACAAAAAGATTACAAATAAAGGGTTGAAAATGATTGTGATTGTGGGAATAAAAACTTAAAACTTATTAGAAATATTAGGAAATAACTTTCTGCAAAAATGGGTATGTTTATGATAGGTAAAATAATTTATATAATTTATTTAAGATATTGAAAGAAAATTTTCAACGAACCAAATCAATCAAAGAGCTTGAAAAATTATGTGATAATCCCGATATTTTGTAGAAGTTCCAGAATACATTTCATGAAAAATTATAAGATTCTGATATTTATAATATATGTAAATTTCGTAATTTTTGGAAATGTATAAATGTTTTTCTTGAATTTTTGAAATTTTGGGAAAATCACAGTAAATTATTTACTGTGAAATATTGATCAAGGAATTTATGGGATACTGTGGACTATAAAATAAATATTCTGGAAAAATGTGGAAATTTATCAATACCGATAATTATTTTTTCCAATTTATGTTAAGTTAGTATTAATTCTAGCAAAATATCTGAAATTAGTTACTAGTTGAAATTTTTATATGATTATTGATATTTTCTGATGATGTTGCTATTAAACTTTTAAAAATTTTGAGTAATCATAGTTACTGTTTTAAAATTCTTAATTGAGGTGCTAAAAATTTTAAAGAAATTTATTTTTCTAACTTATAATTAATTTTATAGGTTATCACTGGAATTGAGTTGAGACTTATAGCCCCATTTTGTATTTATAAGTTTTTTTGGGAGAAAAAGCATACTATTTTAAGACTGATGCATATATATAAGATTTTTGAGATATACTGTCATTTATGTTACAACCATTAATTCGGATGTGGAACCGTCTGATGATATAGGTAGCGCTACTTAGGAAATTATTTCCTGCACCAACAGGATGAGTGTTGTGATGCTATATTATCCGATTTTGTGATTTATATTTGTGACAGTTATGAATCACCTGGTTTATAAGTAGGTTTGGTTGTAACCTTATTTATGTTGCATCAGTATATGTATTTTGTTCATAAATTAAACCTATGATCTCACCAACGCTGTGTTGATTGTTTTGGGTATGCTTTTTCAGGAGATCATCATGTCTAACAACATTATGTTCTCATTTGATGTGTATAATGGCTGGGGTGAAGTGGTGGGAAAAGTTTGTGTAAATCTAACCGTTAATTTGTACGATCTTAGCCTATCGGTGGACACTCACTTCCATCGTATCTGAAGATGTAGTAGTTAGATTAATATGTTTTGTAGTAGGGTTATATTAAATTTTATGTACTAATGTTAATGTAACCCGAACTGTTATTATGTATGAAATATGTTAATGTATTATGTTTTTACATGTTGTTTGTTAATTTTCTGATCAATGTGTTCTGAACAAGCTAGTCACATCTAAAACATTTCACACTTCCGCCGGAATTTGATAAAATGGTATTTATACGTTAATAATTGTACCCCTATCTGTTATTTATACGTTAATAATTGTACAAGTATAAATTTACAAGGCGTTCATGTGGTTATACCCATTTACCCCGTGACAACCCTAAAATTCTTTTATTACTATAAATATTATGTCGAAAATTTTTATTATATTACGTTACAAACCATGATAATATTATATTTAGTAGGTATATATTTATGAATGTACGTATGCATGATTGCATGCATGCAAATATACTAGAAAAATTTACGTATGCATGTATATATATTAAGCTAATTATGTGTGCATACATGTATATATTAGAAGTTTACGTATGCATGCAAATACATAAAGATGGAACATGCATTTTTGTAGTTACGACTCCATATGTATATACATATGTATCATACACATGTTATAGGCTTGCGATTAATTATATTGTATATGTAAACTATAGATACATATGATTACATGTTTACTACAAATCTACATATACATGCATGAATATACATCTATATATATGTATATATATACATACTAAAACTAAAATAAACATAACCAAATCAAACACTAACTAAAAACCTAAACCTAAAACCTAAAACTAACATCCCAAGTCACCCCCCAAGCACCCACGAACGATCAAACACCCAAGCCATTCTCGATTGAAACCACCCGAAACCACCACTCCAAACCAACACCCGAAACCACCACCATTCGGAACCACCTTGGCACCATGACCCGCCACCACACCACTCTACTAAATGCCACAACCCGTCACCACATCACCCTAAGATTCCCACCCTTGCATTCACACTCTAAGTCAAACCCTATATTGCCACCTTACCCTCCCTATCTCTCGGGTATCTCTCTAAAACCGCCACTAAGCCCTTTGTTTGACACCTAAGCACCCTACAAAGCATGATTCATCAAAGATAGCTTCATGAATATGTTCTAAGAGGTGGTGGACCGAGGATATAAGCAGCTTTTGGAACACAAACAAACACCACAACCAAACATCACTTTGTCTCTCCCTTTCTCGGATTCCTTACAAACACCACTAACACCCGATCACCATCACCTTCAGCACACACAATCAATCACTCCCTTCACTCTCTCCCTCGATTACAACCAGCTCTAGCATCATCACAACCGAGCACCACCTTGTCTCTCCCTCTCACTCTCGGTTTCCACAAACAAATAACCACCACACCACCATCAACACCACACGTAACCATAAATCTATACCACCATCACCATAACAATAACCATTATCATTCACCACCTCACGGCTTTCTCTCGGGTCCAAGCAGCAAGAACATCATCAAGATCATCATCCCTAAGGTTGTAAAATATTTTAAAAACCTAAATGTTACATATGTGTTACTAAACACATAAAAGAGTTAGTTTTTGTATTAAACACACCAAGACCAACCTTTGAAATATTTTAAGTTCCTTAATCATATGTTATAAGCTACAAAAATTCAGAAAACTTGTGATAAAAGGAATATTTTGATTTATAGAAATTTAATCTTGAAATTATTTAAGAAAACCTAGTAAAATATTAAACAAATGCAATTGTGGGAATAAACATTGAAAATCCTTATTTATATATTGAAATATGGTTCTGGAAACCTTGACAAAATTTTAATAAGTAAATAATTTATATAAATTATTTTAAATAATGAAAAAATATCAAAAAAACAAATCAATTTGGGAAAATTATGAGAAATTCACAGGATGATACTTTTGAGGTATAAAAGTCTCTGGAATTATTTCAGAATTTATTTCCTGATGACAATCGAGATATGAATTTTTTATGTATTCTACAGTAGATAAATCAGAATAAATACTTAACTTAAATAATAAATTATGAGAAAATTATAGATGTAATATTAAATCTGAAAATACAGAATATATAATTTTCATAATTTTTGGAGCAAAATAACTATTTTTTCCAAATATTAAGATTATTGTAAAAATTACAGAATTTGATCTATTATGATTTGGACCTTGATATAATTATAGGATGTTCTATGTTATATAATAAGCTATCTTTAAAATTTGAGAATTTATTAATTACAGAAGCTATTTTTAATCAATTATGGGAATATTATAAAATTTACAGAAAATAATCTATTTGGAGTTAGATATAAAAATTATGGGATGTTACTAACTGTTTAAATAACATTCTATGAATTTTTGGTGATTTTTGGATAACCGTAGGTAATTTTTATGATTTATTGAGACTTTGGACTAATTTTAAGCAAATTATGTATAAATAATTTGTTCGAAATTTTGTGATAATATTATTGGTAGAACTTCCAAAAGATACTTACATCTGAGGTTCTAAAATTTTTGAAGAAAATTATGTCTGATACTGTGAACTATTTTATAGGTTCAAGTTTGAAGATACGGTGAGTTCATAGTCTCATTTTTCAACCATTTGGTATTCATAAAGTTTTGGGGGGAAAAAGCATACTATTTAGGTTGATGTATTATTTTTGAAAATATTTTGATACTTACTGTCATTTGTGATACAACCATTAGTTCGAATGAGGAACCGTCCGATAATATTAGTAGCGCTACTTAGGAGAATATTTGCACCAACAGGATGAGTGTTGCTGTTATTTTCCTGCACCTAACGAATGGGGGTTATGATGTAATATTATCTGATTTTGTGAATTATTTCGTGACAGTATGATTATGTTGTGAGCAGGTTTGGTTGTAATTGATACGTCAACAAAATATTTGTTTGGATATAAACCTATGTTCTCACTAACGTTTTATTGACTGGTTTAAGTATGCTTTTTCAGGAAATAATGAGTAACTCGTTTGACTTTAGATTTGAAGTGCATAACGGCTGGGGCGAAGTAGTCGGGAGAGTTTGCGTCACGTTAACCGTTAACATAGTTGACGGTAGCGTGTACGTCGACGCACACTTTCATCGATTCTAGAGACATGCTGTAGTTTAGTTGTAAAACAATTACATCTAATTTTGTAATCTATGTATAAGATGTAATTTCAATATTATGAATAAAGGCATGTCTATATTGTGTTTTTATGTATAATGATTGTGTCTACTTTACTATAAGCAATGTACTCTGATAAAGTAAGTCACACCCCACCTGCATCGTTCACGCTTCCGCCGAGATGTGACAGGTTGGTATCAGAGCCATTGGTTATAGGGAATTAGTTATTTTTAAGAAAATAACTAGGCTATAACCATAAGCTCAAAATATACTTAGAATTATCTTTATGATTTTATGTAAATTATGTGAATTATGTGAAATTCTATGATTTTATGATTAAGATTCTAACAAGACCTTAATAATTATTTGACTAACCATTTTATGAAATATTGTTAAGAAATTTATGCAGTTATGAATTCAGATAGTTACCACTATGAGACCGATCCTTCTGAATATCCAGACCATAGCAATTCTAAGGAAATAACACCTGAACCAGAAACTCAACAAGCTATGGATATTCCTCCAACAGAAGTGGAGAATAGATCAAAATTTTATGTTAGTCGTGCACCAGTACAAGTGGGAGGATATACGATTAAAACTCCTAGGAAAAAGATACAACGTGGAAACAGGTTTAGAGCTAAGCCAGCTGAGGATGTGGAGATACAACCTTCTGATTCCCCCAAAGATGAAAGTAAAGTTACTAAGAGACAAGAATTGGATCAGGTGAAGACAGCCCGACAAACTCTTAGGAAACTTAAGAAAATACAGCTGGGAATCTGAAAAATCCAGAAGGACATCAAAAAGCTCAAGACACCCAAGAAAAGTATCTTCACCAGGATATGAAAATGTATTCGCAGAAACGAAAAGACTATAGTCAAACTTTTTAGAATAAAAGGAAATAAGAAATTAATTGATATATGTACTTTAATGTCAACATGTTTACTTGATTGGTGTTAAATGATTTTTGTGTTAAGATATTTATTTGTGATACTAATATTGAAATTCACTATAGTGAATCCTGCCGCCAAAAAGAAACACTCAGCCTGTCCGGAGAACAGCTCGAGCGGGACGACCCAGAACCAGACTTGGGGAAGAAACACCCGTAAACACTGATACAACTGAGAATGATAGGATTTCTCAGATAGTAGCCCAACAACTAGAAGCTACCCTGCCTACCTTAATAACCCAACTCCAACAAAATCTGAATTTTGGAACTACCTCACACCCACCAGCAGGGCCTGAAAATATTAATATGGAAGAACGACAGGAAGAAGAAATTCTAAATGGAGTCTCAAAGGGATGTTCCTACAAAACCTTTATGTCCTGCAGACCCCGGGAATTTGATGGAAAAGGTGGAGTTGTACAAGCTTTAAGGTGGCTAGACGAAATGGGAGGAGTCTTAGAAATCAGCAACTGTGCTAAAAACTTCAATACACCGTTTGCTTCCCATTCCCTAAAAGGAGAGGCACAATCCTGGTAGAAAATGGAGGTACACACTAGGGGTAGAAATGTTATGAATAGGATGAGTTGGGAAGAATTTAGAAATCTATTGATAGAGAAATATTGCCCATATAATGAAATAGAGAAACTAGAGGCTGAATTCTTAGCACTAGAAATGAAAGGAGCTGCATACCGAGAATATACTGATA